>VWZK01001308.1:258766-289287 GCA_013396935.1 Baryphthengus martii | reverse complement strand
ATAAAGATTTTTTTAAAATTTTTTTTAAAAATAAGAATTTGTTAATGAGATCAAGTGCAGCACACCTTGGCTTCAAGCCGTACTTAACTTTACATGCTGTGAATAGTCCTAAAGCAGTTTTCATAGCGCTGCAGCTCTGCTATCAGGTTCCAGAATGTAAGCTCAGGTTCACTGAAGAGTTTGGAAGCCACATGCGAAAGTTGGCTTAAATTTCACATGAGTGCAGATCAAAAGCTTCAAGGACCTGAAAGCACATTAAAAAAAACAACTCTATGGACCCAATGGAATTTAGTTTGCATGTGGAGATTTCTTTAAATCCCAAGTGCATTCAAAAATGCCAGAGTACGGCCCTATGTGAACAGAGGCCAATAAATTTCCTATTAGCTTTGGATTCTTTCTCTCACACCAAAAATCAAACATGCTTTTTTATTTCTGCCAGCCAGGGTTGTAGCTTGTTAGCAACATCCTGAGCCCAAGAGATTTTCAAGGGCTGTAGCTGAAACTGCTGCATTTCTTACTCTGCTTGCAAACTAACAGCATTTTGTGAACACCTCCAGACACAATATAGTAATAATGATGTTATCACTACTAATAATCCAGGTACATCTAAAACCTAGTATGTACATGACATGCAGTATCTATTAATAGATTTGCAAATTCACAGAACATCTATAAAATGCACCAAAAATTAAATAATTTTAATTCTTTCTTACTTACTATATGCCCAAAGCAATTAATTAAAGAGTGTTCAGTAACCGTGTCTTTTCAAGGTGTTGTTGACAGGCTACAGCTGTGGCTTTTGGAAGAGAAATGGCTTAAAGATTTAAAAAAGAAAGCTATTTGGTGTACAATAAAGAGACTAAAAGCATGTGCATACGGGAGCCTAGAGAGATGGTATTTTGAAAAGTTTTCAAATGTGAATGTCAGAAACTCTCTTACCAAGAATTTTATCAGAAGTAGGTATCAGCCACATAGGGGCTGGGGGGTGTTCAAAGATATGTGTGTATTATTTCTAGCACAGGTGTGCAATTTTCTGTGCATGTGAGAGTGAATCCAGTCCATTATAATTGTGCTTGAAATCTCTTTAGTAATTCTTGTAAGATTTCTTGCTCTTCATGGCATGATCTTTGGAAATTTCACAACAAAAATTTTCAAAGATTTTCACCATCCCAAAGAGAAGAAATAGTACAGTATCAGCTGGTTTTGCTTGACAGTAATATTCAAAATGAAACTTGGAAAACTATATTTTCTGAATTCTTTTAAATTAATTTTATTAGATCTGATGCTACACTTTAATAATCCTGTAATAAATACTATAATAAATCAGAGCTTTCTGACAAAAAGTATTATTTTCATTATTTTCACTGTGATCACTCTACAGTGAGAGAATTTATTCATTCACAAAGAAAACCTAACTTCATAGCAATGTGACTTCAAGAAATGCAAAATTCAGAAAAATGTTCTGTTGAAGAAAAAAAACTGATCAGGTACCTTGTGTGCATGTTGTTGTATCATTTCTTCTTAGTTTGTCAGATGCTAGTTTAATTTAAAAGAACTCAAAGTCAAAACTCAAAAAGAACAAAGATCAAAAGAACAGGTTCCCTCACACTTCACATTTTTCTAGGAGCAGTGTGCTAGATTTGGATTATAAAACCTTGTCGCAACAGCACAACTCAGTCTTCATGCCAAAGAGTGATACTTTTCAACAGTCTTTTGAAGCCGCATCCCTCTCTCAAAAGCAAATGTTAATTTTGTTACCCTGTACAACTCAGTAATACCAAATGGACTCATTATCATTTGTTAACCAATCGTCACCTTGTCAGAAACTTACACTTTGTTGAAATTTGCCTGCCATAAGCTCAAAGAAGACAAGCTTCCATCCCTCATCTCTGTTTTTGGGGCCTTAAATATCCTCTCTCTGGATGCCTGTACAAGTATTTAATGTCAAGAGCAATACATTTCTCATTGTCACATTAGAATCACGAGTTGACAAGCAGCTGCAGGTGATGACTGCTACCGAGTTGAACTGTTTCACAGCTCAGCTCTTGGCACTGCTTTTGCTGCATGGGCTTTCAGCAACTGGTAATGGCTGATTGCCATGCTTAGAAGGCTGTTTGTTCTTTCACATGTTTTTGGGACTCCAGCCAAGATTTTGAAAGGTAAGATCCTAAAAAGAGTTAGGCAACCATTTCCACATGCAAGGGCCTAAACAAATGCTTTAAAATGTAATCAGTTCTGTTGATTATTAAATAGGGATACAGCCACCTTACTTTTTAAACTCCTCTAATGTTTCCCTTCCTGGTTTGGTTTATCGCTTACAGTATTACCATACAGTCTTCCAGTTGTGCCGTGTGCAAGAGAGAGACCGTGCCATCCTGGACATAGAAGGTATACGTGTGACTGTCACGGATTAACCTCAGCTGCCAGTTAGACACCATCCAGTCACTTGCCCACTATCCCCATGGGATGGGAAAGCTAATTGGGAGAAAAAGGTGAAACCCAGTGGGTTGAGATAAGGAGAGTTTAATAGAACAACACAAAGAGAGAAGAAACAACAATAATAACAATAATACTAATGGAATAATGTATATAGCAAGTGATATAAACTGCAAGGCTCTACTGGTACCCCACATTCACTCTCCCTGCTCCAGTCACTTTCAGCCAGGCTGAAAGTCCTCGCCCGTTATACAGTGGACATGACATCAGTATGATATCAAATAGCCCATTGGCTGGTTCGGTTGTTTATTCCAGCTGTGGCCCCTCTCAGTTGCATGTCAACATTAACCCTATCTAGCCGAACCCAGGACAGTGGCCTACTGCTCTTTCTTTGGCAGAAGTGGAGAGGGGAAGTACTTAAGAACAGAAAGCCACAGACATGAATGGCATAAACGCCTGTTCCCAAGCTGTCACCCTAAAAAGCACATTCAGCTGACAAAATAGACTCCCAGCCACCTGCCTTGACTTACAACTTTGTGCAGACCAGCAAACAAGCCTGTAGAGTCCAGCGTTTAATTTAATTGTCTAAACCTGGTTTGATTCAGATGATGGCCATCTCCCAATTTAAGTCCCTTTGATAAGCAATCTAGCAAATATTTTCAGAGAACATCTCCACACAATAAAAATCAATATCACAAAACTATAATAGTGCCCTCTACTTTCCTTTGAAATGTTGTAGTGAAGGATATGCTCTACTTGCTTCTGTGCTCATCTTGGCAGTGGGAACAAAGGGTTCAATAAGCTTCTCTGTCTAAAGAGGTAAGAACCTACATGTCATACTGTCCAGACAATTACCACTCCCTAGGAAAGCATCCAAACTGTCAATTCTAAACAGTTATGAAAAGAAATGCAGATCCTATCAGGTTTGTGCACTGAGCTGAAAATGAAAATTTACAGAATTGGAGAAAGAGGAAGCAATGACAAGTAAGGGTTTGCCTTTGTAACCCATCTTATAGAGATGTCTCTGTAAGTAAACTGGATGTGCTCATAACCGTTGCATGGCCCTGGGATCAGGTGTCATAGGACAATCCACATCCATGCCTCCAAACTTTCCTAACTTCCAAAACAAGATGGCCACATGCAAACTGCCAGCTAAGAAAGGTCCCTGGCCTGCAGTAGCTCCCAAACCAGGTAGGAGAACTGTTTGGAAAAACAGGAAGCCAAAGCCACACAACTGCCCATTTAGAGGATTTAAGACTGAACACTGATTCTCCAACACCTCACAGCATTTTCTGCAGCTCTTTAATTCACTCATATAGAACATGCTGCTTGATTCGTTTTTCCAGCAGTAGAGTTTCCACATGTAAGGGTGCCCCTATGCCTGTTTCGACTATAGGCACACCATCACAGACCTGTCCACAGGGAGAACATTTGTGGGGGAGCATCCCTGGATGCAGGAGGGGACAGACATGGACTCTCCAGTCTCCAGAGTATCCTAGTCTCAGTGCTGTTAGGCAAAGCCAACATGCCTTCATCAGGCCTAGTTTTAACAGAATGGTATGGCTTGCGTTGCGCTAGGCACTAAACCAGATGGCCCCAGAGGTCACTTCCAACATGGATTACTCTATGATGCTGTGATACAGCTACATTTTCTCAGTTACTTACTAACCTGTGAGTGTTAGTTTACTTAGAGATTATCCGGTGGATTGGAGTACTGTATCAGCCTCTCCAATCAAAGCTGCATCCCCCAGCCCAGAAATCCTCTTTCACAAGAGCACTTGGAGAAAGATCCAGTTCCTGGAATGAGGCATCTGAGCACAACCTGTGCCATGGGGCCAATACAGATGCACAGGTCTAGGGCTGCACAAGGACAACTGCTGCAAATCTACAGACCCATAGGCTCAGATGGTCACTGCTTAGATTTTTCTGAATGTTCTTTATATAAAACTGAATTCCATTTAACATCCTGTATTGAACTCTGGGTTTGTATCTAAGTGTTAGATCAAAATTACTGGAACCTTTCTATAAAACCAGGTTTTGTTAAGCCTTTTGAAGAGGAGTCTAGTCGTAGTTACATATGACCTGAAAGAATGTTACAGAGAAGAAACCTAGATTTCCATTTTGGTGCACAGTTAAAGGACAAGAGGCAATGGTTACAAGCTGCAACGAGGAAAATTCTGATTATACATAGCAAAATATTCTGTACCATGTGAGTAGCTAAGCCACTGGAATGGGATGCTCAGAGAGACTGTGGAACTACATCCCTGCAGATTTTCAAACCTCTACCGGACTGGGCCCTCAGCATTCTGAAATAAAGCTAAGCCTGCTTTGAGAGATGATTGAACTTCATGACCTCAAGAGGATTCTTCCAATCCAAATCTTTCTGTTATTCTATGGTATTTTTCTATACAGGCACAGAAGGGATCAATATGACTTGCTTACATTCAGACAACATAAATGTCTTGCAGAAATCCACTTCTTTGCCATTATCCATATTCTGCATTTCTATAGCTGAAATTTTTTACATTAATCCAAATTCTTCTATAGATTAAATCTTATCACTGAATCAAAATCAAGAGGAATGTAAATTATATTCTCCTTAAAAGAGATTTTACCCCATATTAAAAGCAGTACCTTTGTTTCAAAACCAGGATTCATTTGTGACAGACAATATAAAAAGAGAGACTCAAGTTTAAGAAAAACATTCACAAGCACATTTACTCTTCTCAGCTCAAGCTATCATTTAATAATAGTCTTTTTATTTTTTTTTCTGGTTGGATCTGCAACTTAGTCAAGTAAATTACTACTCCTGGGAGATCTGTACCTTCAAGTTGAAGTTATGATGTAAGCATTATCAGAGCAACATCTCAATTAATGAAACAACTTGGAACAACTTAACATTAAATTGGACATCAGCTTCATGTTCAAGAATATGAAGAAGAAATCTGTGGACTGGTTAATGACTTAAACCTGTGGCTCAGCCACTTATGAATTTGTTTCTTATTTCAGCTCAGCATTCTTTATCTTGGTCAATAAATTTTTATGTCATGTAATTTTTCACTTTTTTTTTTTTCCATTTTGCTCAGGTCTGTTACTCATTTTTTCATATTTGCTGAAGTATTTATTTTGTTTCTTTGTTTTCTAGACAGCTTGTTTAACATTTTGAATTATTTCTACCTTTCTGCTTTTTATTCCAAATGCACTGCATTTGTCTTACTTATCCAGCACATCCCTTTTTTTCTGCTGAGGAAGCACTTAACTAATAACAAATGGGAAAATATAAAAAAGTAAACAGTCGTTCCAATTAGCTGGGCAAAACTTCTGTCATTTTTTTGAGAAAGTAAAACTTCAAGGATTACTTTTGCAAGAATAATGTGTTACTTCTCAACAAAAGACAGCTCAATGCTTTTACATAAAAAACACATTAAAACAATGCAGAAATTGTTTCCATGGGATTCAGTGTTTTCAGAAATGGAAGGTATTAGTAGTGCATCCAGGTAACTTTTTTTCTAAACATTTCATTTTGAAATGAGGCAGAGGAATTTAAAAAATGTACTATTTATGAGGAAGGAATTTATAAATTAATTTCACTTTCAGACTTACCTAAAATGAAGTCATATTTTGCCATATTTACCCTTACCAAAGCTTTGGTATTAATATTTAATATTCTGCTTACCACAGATATTTTCTGCTGCACTGATTCAGAGACGGTAGACCACAATTAAATGCTCATTGGCTCATTAAACTGTCACACCCAAAAGTGTCTGCTGAGTTTAATGACGCTAATGTGAACATCTCGAGCAATGTCAGAGTAATGGGAATATTCTACATAAAAGCATCCATATCTGATTACCACTCTTTGGAAGTCAGTTATTACGTTGCAGCCTGCAGGCTAAAGGGGTTTTTTTCACACACACTTCTCTGGAAACTGCTGCCATGAGTTCGTTTTGCAGATCCTGTGGGAAATCAGTGTTACTGATTCTAAGGTTACTAGCCCATGGGTATAAACAACCACAGCTTAACATTTTGCTTCCCAAATGTTTAAATGCCAATTTTACACATATAGCAATATTTCTGATGAAATCTCTTTAAGGAAATATCTTTTCCATGGCAGTACTCTTTTTAAAAAGGCTGTACACCACTCTGGACCATCAAGCCTGCTATTTTAGCTTCATGTTCAGCCTTACCTAAAACATGACAAGTATTTCTACTACCTAGCTGTATTAAAGATAAAAGTCATAGTTAGTGCTTTATAACCCAGAAGTATGCAACAGGATGGAAATTGAGAATGGAAGGAAAACAAGAGGCACAGAGCGGGACTCCTGCCCCTAGACGAATACATTTTGTTCACTGCAAATGTCTGCAGGTCAAACTCCTTTTCATGTCACTGGGGAGCTACATTTACACTGAAATTCATTGCACCCAAAGATCTAAGACTCTAAGAAATCTAAAACAGATCAGTTGAAACACACTCCAGAAATGCCCATTACTCCCCACTGACCACTAGCACAAACGCTCATCTCTACTATAGACCTCTAAACTTAGACAAGAGCAATTTCACTCTGAACATTCAAACACTTACTGCAATTCAAATTTAACACTTCTGTTTCCTCAGTGTTACTGTAAAGTAACTTCATACCCACAGTCCTCTTTTTAGTGGCAAAATTCTGGCAGAGAGAAAGTGACTAATCAGTGATAGTGCTAACATCAGCAATATTTCTAACATCTCACATCCATAGATGATTTTATAGCTTTAGAAGCAGAGAACTAAAGTGACAGAAAGGCTTCTGTCTTCAGTAAATGAAGGTGAACTACAAATTAAAACCCACAGATTCTTTTGAAATTCTATGGGCACAAAATGAAGATATAAACTACCTCCGTCTACAAATTTATTCCAGGCAGCAGGGAAACAAAGCTGCTTGTGATTTTGGTACTATATAGCCATATCTTCTTAATCTCTAGTCTGACAGATTATTTTCTTTTTGGTTAATTTTTTTTACAAGTTAAGAAGAACAGCTGCTCCATTTTCACTTCTTTATGTTTCAATCACCACAACTACTCTAATCAGCCAAGAGACTCCTGTTGTAATATATGCTGTAAAAACTGCACATGGTAGAAGTACATTATTCAAAATAATACTACATAGATACATTATCTCAGGTATGATTAGGGCTCTATTTGTATGAAATACTACTTCTATCAGGATTGACAAATATGATTATCATAATTTCACACAAAAATACATGCAAGTATGTACTTAGCTGTCTAAATATCAAGTGGTTTATGACCTTAGAGATACCCTATACAGATATGAACCAAAAAGGCTGCTCAAAAGCATAAAGGAGTTGATATGAATCATTCCAAAGTCTGCTTCAATACACTCACTAAACAACACTTGTGAAGTGAATCGTCACTCTAGTACACTTTGGCCACTAGCAATAATATGAGAACAATTCTTGAATACTTTAGAATGAAACCCAGGAACACAAATATGAGATTATTTTTTTTTTCATTAATTAATAGAAATGCATTGAATTAATTCCACAACTGATACACATTCTCCACAAATTTTTCATCAAAAGAATTGTGACTCTCTGGGGTGGTGCCTGACTCACTATAAACAAACAGAATTAAAATCAGAGAGACTTTTCTCCTTCGCAAGCACAAATCACAAATCTTTGGGAAAAAATAAACAAAAAACAATGTGAAAAATTGTTCTTCTATGCCTTGGATGATAAATCCATGAAACATATCCTAGATAATCTGTTTTCCACCGCAGCAGCTGTACTTGTTTTGGAATAAAATATGAATTTCAGATGAAGCTTGGTAGTTTTTTTATGGTTCCTAGTATATGTCACAAACATAATGTTCAATAATACAAGACGGTTTGATAAAAATATCAGCAGTTAGCCACTGTAAGTGCCATTGTTTTCTCATTTTTTAAGTATGTGGAAAATGACAGTTCAGCTCTTTTACATTAAGAGGCAGGGTTGCCTGTACATAGTTCTTGGAATAGAGAGGCCAGTAGGAACCAACAGATGAGGCAAAATCAGAAACGGAGAACTTGACATTTTATGATGGGAATCTGGATTGCATTATTGGCTGTTACTGTCTTTCCACTGTGAAACTCCTAAGCCTTTTAACTCATGGATGTGAAACCCTGTTACCACACTGAGTCAGTGATCCCTGATCATTGAGAAAGAAAGCACAAAGAACCAGGCAGGCCATTCATTCTCAGGGAAGGTTAGAACTCAACAGCACATGCTGCTCTACAAATTTTACTATATGTCATTTACAGAATCACAGAATCATAGAATGGTAGCGATTGGAAGGGACATCTGGGGATTATCCAGTCCAATCTCCCTGTCAAAGCAGGTTTGCCTAGATCAGGTTGCACAGGAACACATCCAGGCAGGTTTTGAAAGTGTCCAGAGAAGAAGACTCCACAACATCTCTGGGCAACTTGTTCCAGGGCTCCATTGCTCTCATAATAGAGAAGTTTTTCCCTATATTTAGGTGGAACATTCTATGTTCTAGTTTGTGCTTGTTGTGCCTGTTTATGCCAGGCTCCTGGCTTGTGCAGGGGTTTGTGACATTACAGTAGGAAATGGGGCTGAAGCAAGAGCCTCGCTTCTGAAGAGGATTATAATGTCATAGAACCGTGAGTAGGAGATGGGGCAGGTGAAGGCCTTTGACTTGTGTATTTGTGATGTCATAAAAGGATGAGCAGAGGCTAAAGCAGGAGGAAGCTCCTGGATTATGCAGGGGTTTGTAACGTCACAGTTGTTGAGACGGAGATGGAAGAAAAGGCCTCTCACTTTTGCAGGGGCTTGTGATGTCAGTTGGTTGAGCTACCCAGCCAGTCACATCATCATTGAAGGCTATCAGGTTGGTTAAGCATGATTTTCCCTTGGTGAATCCATGCTGACTACTCCTCATAATCTTATTTTCCTCCACATGTTTAGAGATGATATTCAGAATGAGCTGTTCCATCACCTTTCCAGGAATGGAGGTGAGGCTGACTAGCCTGTAATTTCCCGGGTCCTCCTTCTTGCCCTTTCTTAAGCCTGGAGGGACATTGGCTTTCCTCCAGTCCTCAGGCACCTCCCCCATTCTCCATGACCTTTCAAAGATGATGGAGAGTTGGTTAGCATCAGCCAGCTCCCTCAGCACTTGTGGGTGCTTGCCATCGGGGCTCAAGGATTTGTGGGTGTCCAGTTTGCCTAAATGATCTCTAACTCAATCCTCCTCGACCAAGGAAGAGCCTTCCTTCCTCCAGACTGTCTCTTACCTCAGGACTGGGATTCCTGAGGGCCAGTCTAAGCAGTAAAGACTGAAGCAAAGCAGGCATTCAGTAACTCTGCCTTCTCTGCATCCTCTGTCACCAGGGCACCCACCTCACTCAGCAGCAGGTTCACACTTTCCCTAATCCTCCTTTTCCTACTCACATACTTGAAGCAGCTCTTCTTGTTGTCTTTGATATCCTTTGCCAAATTTAGTTCCAAAAGAGCCTTATCCTTCCTCATTACATCACTACATATTGTGGCAACCCTCTTATATTCCTCCCAAGTGGTTTTTTCACCTTCTGTAAACTTCCTTCTTCCATTGGAGTTTTTTCCAGAAGCTCCTTGCACATGCATGCCGGTCTCCTGTCTCCTTTGCTTGGTTTGTTACTCCTAGGGACACACTGATCCTGTGCTTAGAGGAAGCAGTGCTTGAATATTAACCAGCTCTCTTGGCCTCCCTACCTTCTAGAACACTAATCCATGGGATTCTTCCAAGTACATCTTTGAAGAGGTCAGAGTCAGCTCTCCTGAAGTCCAGGACTGCAATCCTACTTATTGTTCTGCTTCTTCCTCGCATGATCCTGAACTCCACCATCTCGTGGTCACTGCAGCCAAGGCTAACCCAAACTTTCACATCCCCCAAGCAGACTTTCTTCGTTCGTTAATATAAGGTCCAGCAGCACACCCCTCACCATTTTGCTAATGCGTTAATTACGTCCCTGCAGGAAAACCTAAGACCCAGAGAGAACTGTTCTGCTTTATCCATCCTTGGCACATATATAGGATGTGGAAATCTGCTCCCTCTCATTGCAGTCTCTCAGGATTAGTGATCTCTACAGAGAATCTCAGTACACAAAGACTCCTGTGCAGCACTTATTGACAAGGAAAACAAGCATAGTCCTTTTCTTTTTGAAGAATCATTGAAGAATTGGCCTGGTGCTAGCTTTATTCATCTAGGGCCCTTCATCTGAAGTATTTATTTTGCTTTTTGTGTTTTTAGAAAACAAAATATTGTAAGCAAAATCATTTGCATTCCAACCTACTTCAAAACCACTGCATTCAAAAGACAAAGCTCTTCTGAAATGCTGATAGCCCAAGTCAACTTTCCAAGATGCTATTGCATTCCAAAACCTGATATAATTGACCAAGAGGGTCAAAAAGACTGTTAGGCAACAATGCAATTCCTTCCTCACATTCTGCCTTGTCCCACTCCTTTGGGTTGGGATGGCAGGAGAAAACTTTGCTTACAGCTATGATATGCACATGTCGACTCACAAGGGAAAGCATGCATGGCTTAGAGCAGCTTTGTAGTCCTCTGATCCCATCCCATCTGTGCACCATCTGTCCTCTGGTGTAAACCAGAGCATACTAAATGTTTGCTGCGGGGCTTTTCACACATTTCTTTGCCTTGTCAGCAAACTTATTTTAACTTGTTTTGAGAGATTTGGTCTCTCACTTTACTCCATTTCTCTCTCTTTTTTTACACATGTATATGTGCACACAAACACTTGCCTAAGAGGCAGGAAAGAGCCTTACAGGACAATTACAAAAGGGATACCAGAATTATTAACCTGTTGTGTTGTATTGCTGTCCATCACCATCGTGTCTAATTAGTTCACACTCTGTATCTATGTCTAGGTATCCAGATGACTTTGGGCAGTATTCCAACACTTTTCCTGTTTCCATTGTCAAAACACTGTTAAGAGACCCTGGTATGTCAGGTTTCGTGTTGGTTTTTTTTCCTTGCTTGCTTGTCATATTTTCTTTCCTCTTATTTGAGTGGATTTAGGATAAAAAGGGCTGACAATGTTAAGAGACTGAGACCATCAGTCTTGCCATGTTAGAGAGAGGAACATTATGCAGCCACATCTAGATAACAGTAGGACACTTGATTCATCTATTCTGCTCCAAAATTTGGTTTCATCATTATTTTTTTTTGTTTTTGTCAACAGAGAAAACTTTGAACCAGGTACTTACCAACTTTGTCCTTATTTCTTGAATTGTTATGACAGTTAAATAGTGAAACTGGAAAAGATCCTTTAAAATAACCAAAGTTTGCTGCACTGATAGCTCTGAAGAGTGAACCAGGTCACTAAACAGTCACCAGGAGTCCAGCAATCACTATGGGAACTGAAGTACGTGGTAGCTTGAGCCATATTGTGTACCAGCAGGAAGAGCATTATACAGTAATCTCAATTGGAGCTGACAAATGGCTCACTGTGACAAATGTGCTCATTCAGTATTTGCTGTGGATAGCTCTTTGCTCGAACAGAAGGGCTGCTTCTTGAGAAGCTGGAGGTGAGAAAAGGCAATTTTAAACACTGACATTTCCCAGTTATCCCATCTTAGGGAGGAGGCCAGCAAGATGCTCTGTTCTTTGATGAATGGGAGTTTCCGAGGAAGAGAAAAAAGGTCCCAGATAGTTTTCCAGTCTTCTCTCTCCATTTTAGTTCAGTTTCATTGAAGTGGACACTGTTCAGATAAAAGATGATTTCTTAGAGACAAAGTGATTTTTTAGCTGCTTCATTAGTGACAACACAAATAGCTGAAGGTTAATGACATTTTTGGATGTTAAATTCATTGCATTTCATCCAATCACCAAACAAACCAATGCACATTCTGGGACAGAAGAATCCTGCAAAAGATTTTCAAATGAGGTGCTACCAGCCTCTAGCCTGGGGCACAGCCTCCAACCTTCAGCATCCTCCACCCAGAAAAAGACCCTATCAAAGACCCTATTTAACACTGTCTCCTAAGCTCACAAAGCAACAATTTAACAGAGGCATGAGATAAGTTCAGCATCATGAACACAAAAGCTTTGTCTACAGCCCTGCCTGTAAAGAGAACATGTTAACTGTACAAGAATTCACACAGACCACACAGTTTTGCACTAGGAAGCAAATATTTCCAGAAAAAAAATCTCAGGGAAAGACATAGAAGGCAACCTGTCCTTGTCAAAAGTTGAGCCCAGGGGTTTACTCCCAAGTCACGCACAGCTTCTAGTGTGTCTGTGATTTCAGGTCGTGGATATGCCACAGAAGAACAAAACAGCGCTGTGGTAAGGGTTGATGCACACAGTGATGCTGTGTCAGCCACTTCAGACTAGAGAAGCCATGAAAAGAAGGCAAAGGCACAGGAGACAGAGGCTTTCCACTTTTATTGAAAAATGCTCTATCTTACGAGAAACTTAGTCCAAAGGGATTCCTAGCAAAGAGCTCTGTGAAGCAGAGAAACACTGGACAGGACGTAAGAAACATTAGCAGAAAAAGAGGCCTTAAGTTTCACTGTAAGTCAGTTCAGCTCCAGTACCAGAAAAAAAGCTTTTCTCTGCCTTTTGATACCTTTCTTTGCTTCAAAGGCAAAAGAGGAACGGTCATTCAGAAAGGGCTCTTAGCCATGTACTCATTAGAGAATAAAATTTAGCAACTTTTCCACGCCAGCAATCCAACCCTAACATTATCAAACATCACTCACACAGTTCACACGGGGGTCATTCACAACAGTCTTGCCGCTACCAGCAATAGCAGACTACCGAGCATGTAGAGACAGGCTGACCAGTGGATGCTGGCTGCTTTGTGTCGCTTCAGTGATGTGAAGCAGCTGTAAAGCAGATCTAGGAGACCAGTACTACTAGCTTTATTATGGCTTTGTGTTGCTGATACAGCGTAAAGCTGCTAAGTAGCCCAAGGAATCCGATCCTCTGCATTCTTTTTACAACAAAGTGGAGGTGTTAATCCTGACTTTGAATCCTGTCAAAATATTTAATAAAGTCCGCTGGGAGGATCTTATACATTGACCACTTTAAACTGAGTTCACTGACTTTTCCCTAGATACACCATTTCTGTCCGTCTCCCTTAAAACACTGGATCTGTCCGAACTTCTGGCAATAACATACATTCATACATATCATAACTTAAAAATTAAAATCTGCCCTCATTGACAGCAATAATTTTAAATTTTATGATGACATAGTAAACACAAAACCTTACAGGCTGCGTACGTCATGACACTTGTTCTATTCAAGCAATGTTGTTGTGGTTTGAGGCCACCCAGCTCAAAGCAACCATATAGTCACTCACTCCTACCCACCTCTGGTGGGCTGAGGAGGAGAAATTGCAAAGAACGGATCAAGGGTCAAGAAAAAGGATAAGGAGGGTTCAGTCACCGATTATAGTCATGGGCAAAAGACAGACTCAACTTGTGAAAATAAAATCAATTTTAAAAAAACCATCACCAATTCACCAATTGAATCAGAGTAGGACAGTGATAAATACATCTGGATCTTAAATACACCTTTCTCCTATCCCTCCCTTCATCCTGGGCCCAGCTCTGCTCCCAGTTCTCTACCGCCTCCCCCTCAAGTGGTACAGGGAGGCAGGGAATGGGGTTTGCAGTCAATCCCAAACTATTCCATGTTATTTCTGCCTCTCCTTCCTCCTCAGGGTGAAAACTCCTCACAGTCTTCCCCAGTGACAATGTGGCATCCCTCTGGAGATAGTCTTCCACGAACTTCTCCCACCATCATGGGTCCCTTCCACAGGCTTTAGTCCTCTCAGTGACAGATTGCTCCAGCGCAACCTTCTATCAGAGTCACAAACTTCTTTGGAATCAGTCCCCTGCCGTGGTGTTGAGTTCTCCACAGAGGCACCTGGGAGGTGGGGTTGTTGCTGAGGGAATGCACCTGCTGCGCCAGGCAGGAGCTTGTTGCCATTGCCCCCTCTCCTTCTGGTCACTATGTCCAGTCAGATGGAGAGGAGAAAGAGATTTCTCCATGTTATGGATCTTATCTGCTTGATGGGCCTGTCTCAGGGAAGGCAGGATGTGGTTTCGGTGGTCAGTCTTCCTTTTGCACTCCCTGATGCTTCTCAACCTACTCACCACCTCCTGGAGCTCTGTCACTAAGCAGAGGAGCTCCTCTACCTGGGCACACCTCCCACAGGTGTGCTCACTGCTGCTGTCCTGTACCAGTGTGAGAGCCGGGCACGGCCTGATGCCTGTGTGGCTGCGTGTTCCCACTGGAGCTCTGTCTGAGAAGCTGCATCAGTCATGGTAGGTGCAGAGCTCAGAGAGGCCATGCTGTTCTGCTGGGTGGAAACCATCACTCCCTGGTCAGAGCTGTCAGACCTTTCAGCAGCCTTCCTGTGCACACACCCATGCAAACTGCCACGCTAACTACCACGTTAATAGACCTTAGGCATCAAAGACAGATGGATGTGCTGATAGTCATACTGGTTTCTGTGTGCTGTCAGCCACAGAAAACTGACCTTTCTGTAGCTCAGTGGGACACCTTGGCTCAATCAGATGTTCAACTTTCTGAACTCTAAACAAAGGCTTGAAAAGAATGCTCTATTCAAAGAATTTTGTTAAAATGGATGAGCTGCAGATTTAAATACTGAAGTGTGAAGATCATCATCTACACAATCTTCCAAACCTCTGCTACCTAAAGTCTTGCCAGACCACATTGGCAAGCAAAAACTCCTCCTTTCATTGCAAAGCTTTATTTGTATAATCATGATCATTCTCCTTTACTTCTTTCACTTTTTACCCTTTGATTTTCAGATAGACATAAAATCTACTAGATAAAGCTATAAGGCATTTTTTGGTGGAAGAATTAATAGTCTACAATACACCTGTTAAACATGCTATTATCAGACAAAAAAAGAAGACTTTGTCCTCCTGAGTTATATAGCTATGCAATGTCACTCTGAACAATAATGTCAAAACTATTATGTAAAGCCCCAATCCAGCAATCCATTAAAAATATGTATCTTTATAAATTACCCATACCATCTACATACAAAACATTAGAACTTCTCATTTCAAGACTAAACCCAGCCACTCAGAAATCTTTAGAAACCTGATGTTAAGAATTAAATAATGACAGGCATGCTTTTTGTACACTGCCTTTCCCATCTGTGACTGGAATAATACAATTCACACTAGCCACTTAGAATGACATTTTCTGTATGCAGAGACTGAAATGTCTCAAAATAAATTTCAAAATAACCTGGGAAACAGCTAAGGAAATAAGTTTATGTTAAAAAAAAACTTCAATCTTAACTTATTATTCTTTCTCCTTTTCCATTCCCCTCCTCAATTTACTCTTGAGAGAATAGGAAGATCTACATTTATTAAGGTACTTGTGAATCTAATTTCTGTCTGGGTGTCCAGCTTGCACTTAAACCACTTGGAAATGAATGGGAATTAAGGTATCTAGTCTCATTTCTGGGTGTGGACTGGTGTTTGAGAAAGAACAGAACATTCATATACTTTGCAAGTTTCCCTAGGGAGACAGAAAACAAGACTTTTTCTCTTGCCTGTTGGTAGAAGAGCTGCACTGGCAGATTTTGCTGGCTCTGATATATACATATATCTGTATCTATAGATACGTGTGTGTGTGTATATATATATGTATATATACTAGATACAATAAATTTATGGAAAGAATACTCACCTAACCAGTGATTAGTGTGCCCTTGTGGGGTGGAAGGTGCAGCTTGACCTCCTGGTAAGTAACATTTGGATAGGAGGGTACATAAGGGATGAGAATAATGCTGTTCAGCAAGAGTTCTCCCACTGTTAGCAAACCATGGGGCTGGCTATGTGCAGTGCTCCATGAGCAGGTAACAGTGAAATCAGGCAGGAGAAACTGATGAGGAACAATATTAAGTGGCACAATTAAGGATGAACCCAGTTAGGGCTGAGTACGCCAAACAGCATAGCTGGACAGAGTGGTAATCTTAGCTGTTGTTAACCATTCGGATTCCCATAATCATAGTTGATTTTATTTTACTCTTCTCTCTTCTCCACTAAAGTTCTGTTTATTAGAGATGATTATTCAATACTTTGCTCATTGTGCTTCAAGAGGATTCTGGATAGGACTTGTGTTAGTGTTTTAAAAGTTTTGTATAACTGAGTTTCACCTTTGCTGCTGCCAAAACAAGGTCTGTACTGTGGCATGGGAGATAGGGGAAATGCTCAGCCAAGATACTCTGGGTAACACGCAGAAGCACACAAAAGCACACAAAGTAAACCAACAATTCAGCATTAGGAAAGTGGCCTAAAAGGATGCATACAATCACAGGAAGCATTAACTGAGCCTAGGACTGGACTCAGAGTGCAAGCATAAGTGAGTAGGGCTTGACTTAGATGTTCAAGCATAGGTGTTTAGTGTCATGTGACATCCCTAGAATACATGAGATATCCCTGGCAGATATGACAATGCCTATGGCATACTTGTGTCCTTTCAGTTTGACTGCTAGAGGCATCAGCTTCCTAGAAACTCCTGATGAGACCCTTATTAAAAATCACTTGTCTTGTCCTTAAAAAAAAGCCATTAAAAACAAGACAGTAAGGATGTAGCAGAGCCTATCTTTTCAGCTTGGTTCTACATTTTCTTAAACCATATAGGAAATTATGATTCCTTGAATACTTCTCCTTTTTGTTACATTGGATTGATACTAGTCAACAGACTTATGTAGAAGACGATTTGGAAAGACGTATAAAGACATGCAGTGTGTTTCTAAACTCTTCTTCACCTAGGAAGGCACACTAAAGATATTTTAATCTAAAAATCTGAAGAAAAAAAAGAAAATAAATCCATTTAAAAAACAGTAAAATAGCAGTTATGATTCTATGGCAGCCTCCAAACAATGTCTCCTCTTCAACAACCTGTCTTTTGTTTCGTTTATGTTAAGAGAAATCAAGAATTGAGCAGTGAACTGAAGCAGAGCCCATTCTTCTCTGCACTTCAGTAGAAGAGTCAGCAACACCAATACTTCATGTAAAATGTGCCGTACAACACTGACATCTACAAGGACCTCATCGCTCTTTGATGTTGTTTTCTTTTATAAAGCTTCTCTCTTTTCCTTAGCCTAAATACTACCCCTGTGTCAAATGAAAATCTGACATCACAGAGTATCCTGAAGCATGTCAGCCTGTCCCAAAACCATCACCAATTCACCAATAGACTAGAGAATCTGAATTTTTCTCCTCAGCTAGCAGCTGCTTTTTGTAACTTTAGGCTCATCTTTGTGAAACATTACCAAGACAAAAGCACTAGTGGCAATCTTTCACTGACCGGTGCATGAATAAAATTCTCTCTGGTAACTCAGAAGTAATATCTGGTTCCCATACAGCAGACCCAGAGGAAGTATTTGCCAGCCAGAAGTTTAATTATCAAGCAGGATATTAAAGTGTTGTCAACATTTCAATAACAAGTACAGTTCCAAGAATCATTGCTTCTTGGAATGTATGTTTAATCCCTTCTAATGTAGCAGTATCTCTTCAGCAAGGCCTGTTAACATTGGTTAAGTCACGAGCCATATTAATCATTGGTACAGATGCATAAATTCTAACTGAAAACAGCAGCTGAACTGATTGTAAGTGCTTGCCAAATTTATGCAGGAGAACCACCTCAATTCTGAATTCTATTCTTAAAAATTCCTCTGGTTCTACAATGGACAAAAAGAGGAATCAAAATTTACTACAGAGAAGCTGAATGTATTGCACCTGGGGAATGTTGTGGCAAGTCTCCTCCTTTCACACCAGCTTGGGCACAGAAAGGATTCTGCAATTTAATTCAGCCGTAATGCAAAGTGGTGTCCCAAGAAACCAATAACAAAGTGATAGATCAGCCTCCTCAAACTGCTCCAGGCTGCTCTGTGCTCAGTCGTCCTCAATGAATTTGTATGATTAACAACATGTCTCCAGTGTAAACGCACCTGAGCTAGCCTTCCCAGCTCACTTCAGCCCATGGAGACCAAGTTAATGCTCAATAGATTCTAGGGTGCAATTCTTTGCATACTAAGGTAGACATTTAAAATAGGTCAGATGAATACTACCCCACAACTCTGCTCCTTGCATCAACTATAAAGAGAGTCTTATGGTGATCAGCTCAGCAGATGCTGACATCTGCATGGCTGATTGATTCCTAGGGCAAAGTTTATTTATTTAGGGCTATAGGTAAAATAGAGGATCTAAGAGACACATGCTCTGCTGTACTGACAGAAAAGCTATATACAGAAATTGTAAAAGTTATACTTTCAAAGTTACCTGACTCAAGTATTTTCAATGATGGAAAGTCAGGGTATGTTTTCACTACAGATCATAACAGTGTACACCAGGAGTGGGCAAACCAAAGCATGAAAACCTGTACAACTAGGAGAGGCATTTATGCATCAGTTTCAATGTGCTGGCTAGTAAAGTGCTCTGAATTCAAAAAAGGCTGGAACCACTACTTGGAATACAGTGTTGTTGTTCCTGGTATAAAAATACCAGGAGTTCCTTTGAAAAACATTACCATTCTCTTCCAGCTGGCATATTTAAATTTCAATTTAAGTAAGCAGAACATAATCTGACCTAAAAGGTCAAGATCTCTTCTATCCAAGGGAGCTTCCTGAATTAGCTGTAAATTAGTTCATTCAGATACCAGAAACATTTTAGACACAACATGTAAGCATTCTGTGGCTAATCTGCAAAAACTTACTGCTTTAATAAAATTATTATATTAAGATACCTTATAACAAATGGATACCTTTACTCACGACTTCTATCTTTCCTTTCATTTATACAACGTTCTGTTAGTCAGATGTGCCTTATTTCACTACAAGAAAAATGTATACAAATACAGCATTGTACAGGAGCAGATTGACTGTATCATCAAAAAGTTATCAGGACACTTACCAAGTTACTACCTGTATCACTGATTGTCCATCGGGTACTCTGCTTTGTTATCAGCTCCATCTTCTTTTCACTAAAAGGCACAGGATGAAGGAGTCACAATCCCCATTACAGATTTTTGAAGTATGCTTTGATCTTGTCAATATAAATACATGTTCAATATCATCTCAAAAATGCATCAAGTAAGGCAACAGACAAAAAGTCACCATGCAGATCCAGGTATTTTAAAGGTGCTTGATGATTTTTTTACTAATTTCTTGTAGCGTTAATAGCTAAAGTAATTTAGCAGAAAATAAACCCCCTTGAGTTCCAGCTTGTCCTCAGATGTTAGAGGGGCTGGGGGTGGCTGGGTTTAGTTTCTGAGTGATATTCAATTTGGTCATGTTCAATCTATTTGAACTCTCATGGCTCCAGATTCACTAATATAGCGCTGCACTCTCTGTCCAGCCATGCTCCACAGTATCACGCAGCCAGTCAGGAGCTAGCAGCATCCAATGAGAGACGTTTGCGGCCGCCTACGTGAACAGTGCAGTTTATTGAAGCAACAGGAATACACGTTCTTATGGATTGCCAGTGATAAATGTACTGTCTGCAAAAGCACTTGCAAATATACAAAACGTGTTAAGTTAAAAGACACAGCTCTACAGAGATTTCTAAATTTTCCCAGGGTAGTACGAGGAAAGTCTGGATCTTACCCAAAGGTGTCCATTTGCATGGGGCGAAGAGAGACTCAGCCCATCAACTGATCTCAGAAGGCAGAGATAGTCTGCAATGGTATCTTCTCTGGCTTGTCCACGATGATGTCTTCCCCAGCATCCCCCCTTCCTTAAGCCATTTTTATATTACTTTTTATCTTCAAGGTGGAGCTTGAGTGACTCTAGTCATACAAACCTTGATTATGATTGGTGTAAAATTCTCTCGCTTTGCTTTTAAAGGTATAAATTAAAAACAATTCAGAGTGCAAGCTCAGTGAGGGGTGGTCACTTTGGAGGTGGGTAGCCCTTGGGATTGAGGTGTGTTTTGGTATTATAATGACATTATAATCAGCAAAGTTTGCTCAAGGACAGCTTTTTGTCAAAAAAATGACAGGCTGTCGAGCCAAGGTAGCAAACAAGCAGCTTATCACTTCTGTGGTAACATCAAATTCCCACCTCTGCAGTGTTATCACAGAGCCTGGCTGTGGAGTCTTCACTCCACCCTCCGTGCTGTTTTGCAGGCAATGCTGTTCAGGAAATCCACTGTGAAATGGATTCCTTACATACCAGCTGCAGTTGCTCTCTACCCTGGAAGCCTCTTTGATTTCATACCTTTCCTTGTGTCAACAATGCCATACCTTTAATATCAGTTTAACTTCTAAGTCACCCTCAGTAATTATTCCACACTTCCCTACTTCGGTTCATGATCTAGATGTTATTCCTTCTACATCAGTTTTATTTCACATTGAGCTGGTAAAGTAATGTAGCCTAGAGAGTGCCTTTTAAAAAAAATATTTAAATAAAGCACAGTTCCACTGAAGATACTTTGCTTATAAAAATCATCTACAGTTCATCTCTCTAACAACAGGGAACTTTGCATTCCTCAGTTCATTGGCCACCTATGCAGGACAGGTATCACTGACGAAGCAGCATGTTCAGAAATTCCTCACAGCTTTAATCTCAGTTCTGCAATTCTCTCTCAATGCATAGCCTTAGGCAGTCATTTGCCTTTTGACTCATTTGACTGTTGTAAAAGAAGAGTACAACAGTCTACCCATCACCCTCATAAGGATGTTGTATTGACTAACTGATGGATACAAAGCATTAAATGTATAAAAATACCATTATTATTACAGTGACCGATTTTTGTCTAAAATACTTATCAGGTGAATGCAATTAATATTATCACTAAAAAAATAAGACACTAATATCAGAGTTGAACTTGATTTTCTACAGCACAGCCCAGTAATTAGGGCGCCTTCCTCACATTCTGTTTACAATGGATTTGTCACAATAAAATGTCACCCTACTGTGACCATAGGCTAAATCTAGCTGCAGAAGAATGAGAAAGACAATTGAAATGGTAATATTACTAACACACTTCATAATATACACACAACTATTTCCACTATATTCTGGTCCTATGAGAAAATAAACCTTTGCTTCTCCACTGCCTGATGGATCAGTTTACAAGATAAACCAGATCTTTGCTTATTAGTGCACGCTGATCAATCAGAACATCAGAGTCAGAGAGCTGTAACATTGAGGTAACATCCTCAGCGTGATTTCACTTTCCAGAAGCTGATACAGTAATTTTGTGTGTTTTCATTATAATGCAGTTGGTCCTTTTGTATTTCACAGCACCTTGTGAAACCTGATTCCCGACAATCATACAGTACGGCTTAAATTATCCAACTGCCTGAAAATAAACTCATTATTGTTATTTTATCATGCTTAAGCTAGTGTGGTAATTATCACACTTTCAAAACCCATTTCCATTTACTATCAAAAGAGGATGCAATGAGGCAGAAGCTATGGAAACAGCTGTCCAGAAAAGGCTTCCTCTTCTGTCCTGAAACATTGTTTCTGACAGAAGTCAAAAGTACTAGTTAGCGGAATAAAGAAAACAGAATTGCTCTCTACATTAGATTGTGCCTGGTCGTGAAGCTCTTGGAGCTTAAGTAAATTCTGTTTTCCTGCAGTGAGCTGCAGTATCAAATCTCAGATTATCAGGATATCTCCTATCCTTGTTTACCCTACAGGCTTTGTTGCCTACTGCTGTCTCTAAAAGCGCATTGTTATTATAATAGTTCCACTATCTTACTAAAGCACACTGCCCTTCTAGAGCTACCGAAAATTATTAATTAAATCACCTCTCAAGAGCGGCGCACTGATGCAAAAGGGTTTAGAGGGTTTTGTGATTCATATACTAGGCCTCATGTCAGCCTTCCAAACTGCACAGGATTCAAGGATGCACTTAAAGAGGGGTCTGTAAACTTTATGCTGCCCTTAATAGCTGTTCAAGTATAGCTGCTGCCTGGGCTCCAAGGCTGCCAAAGAGTTATGTTGAATGAACTTCATCTGATAAAATGCGAACTGTTACTACTGATAGCAGGACAAGGGCTGCTAACTTTGGTCAGACTCCTCTTCTGTATATAAGGTGACCATCAGAGGGATGAATTGGAGGAATTACAATGGCATCTTTTGAATTTGCAAAGGCACAGGCTGTTCATTGTTTTTCTCTCCGTTCGAAAAAAAACAGCTAAGAATTAAGGCTTCGAAAATCATTCAGTCTCTTTTTTTTCTGCCTGTTTCTCACCAAACCTTTAGAAAATAAGAATGACTCAGTAGTGTGCATCCAATTAAGTCATGTTTACAAATAAGTTCTCACTACCTGCCCAGTTTTAATGATGACATATGGACGTTCTGGGGATGCACAGTAAGTTGGAAACGTTACATTTCAGACACAAAATCTATTATTGAGTCCTGGTGCTTTTATTAAACAGCAGTCTCAGAGAGAGAGCCTCACTCAGTCCCTCTCAAGGTATTTTGTATACGTTATGTTGATTTTAAAATTCTTTAAATATATTTAATGTATACATTTCCAAGCTCTTGGGAGCATAGCTTAAAAAAAAAAAAAAAAAAAAAAAAAAAAAANAAAAAAAAAAAAAAAAAAGAAAGAAAGAGTCACGCATAAATGATTCCTGAGTACATGGCACTTACTTGCTGGGGTGGTGCAGGAGAGGGGAAAGGAAGAACCCCCCAATGCTTGTTAAAAGTCTTGCTCTCCTGTATCCCAGGACACAGGATGTGTGATAGACAAAGCATGAATTAATACCACTACACTGGGTATGTCAGGTTTAAAATGAAGACAGGGAGCCTTCATCATCACCAAAGACATTTCAGGCATATGACTGCTGAGCAGAAGGGGAGGGGAGCACCTAAGAGGGTTGCTGTGATGGGAAAATTGGGGCTCCTCCCGCAGCGAGTGCCTGAGCATGTATAATGCACAAAGGACTGATGAATTCATACAGCTAATTCATCGACTGAACAACTGCTCGGTGGATTACTCTGATGAAGTAGGACTGTATGAATTTAAGAAACATTGTTATTGCATGCAGACTTGAACAGAAAGAAGCTTCCTGACACAGAAAAGACATAAGCAAATATCGTAATAGGACTAATAGCGGATTTCCAGGAGTGAAAAGACCTATTGAATATACACATACAAAAGCATAATATAACATCGAAAGTGTCTCTCTGTTAATGAATAGGTTAGAAATTCAATAGTAAAAAACAAGTGCAAATGGATGTAAGATTTTTAAAAGGGATAAAGATGGAAAACAGCCTGTCTTTTTTCATTCTAACAGTTACCATCATAGCTTTCCCATAAAGTCAGAGCTCCTTTATTGCTAATTGGGCTTGCCTGCAGAAAGCTTAGGCATTCAAACACCATTTCCTTTTCTTTTATAATGTCTTGTTTTATAAAGTAGTCACTCACATTCATGATCTTTCCTTTGATAAAGAAAATATTTAGATTCCTGTGGAGGAAAAGAAAACACTGGAGGGTAATTACTTTATTATTGCTAATGAGTTTATGCCCACAGGTTAGGAACAAGGAAGGGAAAGAGTTGTCATCAGAGACTGAGGAAATTCCCCACCTGTTTTTCAACACCTATAAAGAGAGCTGGCTCTCTAATTTGCATTATTTCAGGTCTGCATGGGAAATCAAGACACATGCAATCAAACATTTATAATTTTCTTGTGTTCTCATCTCTGCTGGCCCAAGCAGAAGAAGTTTACAGGCTTGTTTCTAAATATAGACCTTGAAAGTAATGAACACTAACATGAAATAATACACTAATTATTTTTAAAGATATCTCTAATGTTATCCCATTATTATTATAGGGATTGTACAAAACAAGATGCAGATATTGTTGATACAAAACATTTCTCTGCTGTAAGGCCATACATACAGAATAGACATATATGTAGTGATAGATCTTAATAAAATCAATGTCTGCTTCCTGTAACAGCCTGCCAAACTTTGCTAAAGATACAGCTGAAGACTGTCAAGTGAAAGGGCACTGATTTTCCAGGTAGCCCAGGAAGTTTCTCCTTAAGGAACAAAGAAAAGTAGATATTTTTCTTTTTCACAAAAACTTCAGTCTTCCTCTCCTAAGCATGCAGGACAACATCTCTGCCCAGCAAATCAAGGGCAGAAATTAATGTTCCACAGTGAGCTCTCTACTGTCTGAATTTCACTCTTAAGTGTTTGGCATTGGTATAGCTCAGGTAAAATCAAGTCCCAGAGTACCTTGATTTTTGGGCTTATTAGATCTTTGTTTCTATTTTTCTCCTTGGACATAATCAAGGGAAAGAGCCAAGTAAAACCTTTCACTCACAGTCTCAACTTTGGCTAGCACAACGTCATCTCAAATTGCAACACTTTCCCTAACCCCCATGAATCCTATAAAGCTTTGCTGACACTAAAATGTGAATTGTTGATTATCTTCTAACGAATGCTTTGCATGATAGTTTTTCTCGCATTTGCTGGAAGTACACAATGAGCATGTCTCCTGGTGTCGCTGCAGTTCAGATGAATATATCCCAGTTAGCCTTGATGTAGCTAATTCAGTATTGACAGTTATGGTAGTGTAGAGTTCAGCACAACGAAACACTGAAGCTCTCACCTAGCTTCTTAATCACATTTTGCTTTGCACACCATGGCTTCACAGCTAGCAGGATCCAGCCTAGCTATCTTAGATATATTTACCCAAGCTGCATAGCAAAACATCCCATATTTAGCTGAAGAGTCTTAACAAACTTCCTTCAAACACCAAGCTGCTTAGCTTACAGAGTAGGAACAAGCTCAAAATATTTTCAGAATAATTTAAATTCTAATGTTTCTTTCTGTTTTCACACAAAATGTGACTTTAAAATTCTTGCTGCTATCAGACTATGTGAATCAGCAGCTATGCTTTGCATCAAACCTCATCTAGATTGGACAAATATACCATGACAGCCACATGACAATCTCCAGTGAAACACCACACCATACCAGAGCTTCCTGTAGGTCTATACTTGATGAAATGAAACTGGTGTTAGCAAGGTAGGATGTCTAGCTTTTACTATTCCTGTTTCTATTACAGGTCTTTACCAAGACTTTACCAAGCAACTTCATTGCTCTTTATTGTATATACCCTAATAGGGGGGAAAAGATTTTTTTTTTTTTTTTTATAAAAGAGATGTACTATACTCTGGGAAACAGCAATGAAAAATGTCACTGAAGAAAGATTCTTTACCTAGAAATTTATCTTCTACTAATAAGCTCTGACAGGTTTTTTGCTCTTTCCTGGCTGACCTCTACTACTGAATAGCAGCTTGCATTCATCGGCCATGCCAGGACCCAGGATGGGGAATTGATCAAGGTTAAAATAAACTTCTTTTCGGGGTTTTTTTGTGGGTTAGCTGTAGTTATGCTCAGTTGCTGGATTTGGTTCACTCTACAGACACTTCTGCAAGTGTAATAGTGATGGCACAGAACAAACGGCTGTTCAGGCAGGACTGGTTCCTTTTCTCACTGACATACATCACATCAGGTAAAACAACCCACAGAACTACAGTTAGCTCTGCTTTCCACTTTGTCTTACACAGCCAAAATTAAATTCTAACCAGCAAAGTCCCAGTTAGCTTTTCATTTATCTGTTATAATGGGGAGAAGCAGATGTATATATATTGGAAAACACTTCAGAAAAGCTGAAGTGAGAACTTCTGAATAGTAACTAAAGCAGCACCTTTACTACAACACTTGTTTGAAAGTGAAAATACCGAGAGCCATCCTTCACTAGTTTATATATAAGTAAGCAACTTGCCCAACTTGTATCTAATGAAAAATCTAAGGAAAGTAAAAGGGTCACAAATTTACTCCATAATGTTCTTTCAACAGACACTCATGTAATAATCTCTTGATAATTTTGTGTAAGAGCTAAAAGACATCAGTTACTGAGGAATTTGTGTTGCATCCATGACATGTACTGCCAAGAAAAGCTGCTCAGTCATTAATAAGCTATTAATAAATTATGATTTTTCTCCCAGTTGTCAGTATTTCCTCCAAGGGAGAGTTGACATAAGACACTGCCAAGATATAACAAGACACTTGTGACCTTAGGTATCCAGACATACTTTGTCATTGCGCTTCACTTTTTGGTATTACTTTAGGTTTCATTTTGGACAACATAGATCACCTTCTCTGATAGCTTGGCAGTGATGGTGTTTTGAGCCAGGAAAGCAAGAGATGAACCACGAGCTTTGTGGCACAACTTTAAAACACCTGTCACATTCTCATTGAATTCCGCCACATGAAATCAACAAGGGCTACAGAATAAATTCCTCTAAATTATTTGACAGGTGATGTTTCAAGATCTGTCAAGAAAGGAAAAAAAACATCACAAGCACTTTTCAACTGTGTAAGACAGATACACGTTCTATTATCCTGTTTTCTCTCCTTTATTCTGCCCATCAGTTCTCTCAAGAGTTTAAAGCTGGGACTGACTAAGCAGATCACCTGTCTGCTTGCTCAGGAAGAGCCTTTCAAAGCACAGATATAAAACTAGGAGAAATAGTCACAAATCTTCAGGAAACATTGTCCAAGTTTTCACTGGAAAATCCAGTATTCTTTCATTCAGACTTATTTTCTAGTTATTGCATATGAACACTTCTCATAACATGACTTCTAAATCATAGCGCCATCAGAGGTAGCTATTTGAGCAAAATTCATAAAAAATTCTCTGAATTAATTGTTGCTTACAAAATGCACCAACAAGCCATCTTCGGAAGCAGCAGCAATTCTAGTGTAATTATGAAGTCAACAGCCCAACTCTGTACCAGAAAAAAGTGGTCAGTGCAGCAGCCTGGACCCTACCTAGTATATCAAAATTGTATACCAAAAATCAGTTGTCATCTTCACTGATATCAAATATATGATTATGAAAATAGAAAATAACTAGCATTATGAAACCAGAAAATAATAATGCAAACATAAATTGAGTCAGGACACAAGCAATAGTTCTAAAATGTACGTTAAGAGCATGTGCACAATTTTAACAACTTGATCTTATGCATGGCAGAGTATTCCTGTACAGCACTCTGTGTCAGGACCTTTGAATAAACCAGCCACAGGAGGTTGTCCTTTACTGAGTCACTATTCATAGCTCCTACAGCACAGACAGACAGTGGAGAAATATTCTTAATTTGAAGAATGACAACATGTCTGTAAAACTGTCTGCTTTAAAAGCTTCACTCAGGCTTTCTGGGATAAAACTTTTTTTTTTCTTGAGAGAATAAACAATTACTACATTTATACCAGCTTGTGTTCATTAGCTAATGTCCAGCTGTGAGGCGGGCTGAACTTCACCATTAAACAGTCATCAGCTGAACTTAATTTGGTGCTTTACAAACACTCAGTAAATAGAGTAATGTTTACCACAGATCTTCTACTAAAACTTAGGAAATACTGTTTTCTATGTTTTCAGAAGACTGAGGCCAGAAAAAACTTGTACAATATGCCAGGACAAAGATGATCAACCTACAAAAATGGATTGGCTAAAACTATCTGTCTTGTCAAACGTAGGTTAATAAACACCAGCAACTAAAATTTGAGAAAGAAAATAAACCAGGGTTGAAAGATGAATCCGGGGAATTTTTTCAATGGCAGACATTTACTCTTCACAGACCATAAATTAAGTCTTCATCCAAGTAGTTGGAAATAGTCTTGATCATATAGTGTAAATAATCATAAAATCATAGAATGGTAGGGATTGGAAGGGACCTCTGGAGATCAAGTCCAACCCCCCTGCTAGAGGCCGATCACCCAGTGCAGGCCATGCAGGAACATATCCAGGTGGGTTTTGAAAGTCTCTAGAGAAGGAGACAGACATTTCCTCTTCACAGACCATAAATTAAGTCTTTATCAAAGTAGTTGGAAATAGTCTTGATCGTATTGTTTAAATAATGAATAAAGTTTAAAAATGCTTCTACTATGTTAGCACATATCCTGTGGGACTGGATCACATTGCAAAGAAATCACTTTTAGCACAGGTTTACACAGCAAGTAACTGGAATTTAAAAGATCACAGAATCACAGAATGTTAGAGGCTGGAAGGGACCCTCAAAAGATCATCGAGTCCAACTCCCCTGCCGGAGCAGGATCACATGCTAAATAGCTTTATCTTAGTACTCAGTCTTCTTGCTTTCAGTAATCTGGTTTTTTATTTTAATCAAAGTATCTCTATAAAATATTCACAATTATCTAGTTATAAACAAAACTAAAAATCTGGAATTAAGATCTCATATATTCTGCTGTTTAGTACATAAGCAAAACATAGTGGAGTACCAGCTATTCTATAGTTAGAATCAATTAGGCAAATTGTTGTCTGTAGAGAAAAAATAAATACAAGCTGAAAGCAGCAGTAAAATAATGCAGAAATATAGTTACTATGACTGGAAAAGAGAACGCATAGAAAAGTGTTAACAAATGCATCCCCGTGATATTCAAGCTGAGGAGCCAGGGAACTAAGGAATTTAACGAACCACAAGAAATCACTTTTGAAAATTCAAGGCCATGGAGATTCCTTAAAAGCAACCATAGCGTCTACACTCAAAGCTTGGAAGAGGGCAATCATGGCAACAAACCACTTTATTATATGCTCAAATAAAGGAAAGGAGCTTGTACAGTGTCACACAGAAAGTTAGGAGGAGGACTTCAATGCACAGCTTCTCAGAGGCCCATTCCCAAGGGCTGGAGTCAGTCTGGTTCTACTCAGAGAGGTGAAGCCACACAGCCACACCTAGATCTCCACATTGGCCTGAGTTTGAAGTCATTTTCATCCCAAATACTTTGATCATGAACATTATTTTTACATTGCCATGTTATCCAATTCTAGTTTGAAGCACATCAACTGGATCTCCAAGATCAGGATACTCAAGTGTAGGAAGCAGCCACAGAGGACTCAGACACATGCACTCAAGGTGGAAGAAAGCAATAAAGGAGATGTAATTTTGTAAACCTAATGAACATGAAGAAATGAGTGGAGCCATAAGAGCAGCCGATTTCCTGTAGAGGCCGAAGGGGAACATAAGCCAAGTCTTAGTTTCTGGTGGAGGAGATGCAGCCCAGGCTCTTCCCTTCCTCACAATCATGGACCTCAGCTAGGCCCTACACAACTGACTTCACTTCTTAGAGCACAATAGAAGTTTACCTTCTTTCTGTGATTCTGCTAAAGCCTTCTTAATCTTGTACTCATTTTAGGCAATGAGAGAAACAAAGAGAAAATGGAGGAAGTTCAGAGAAGAACTGAAATTATTTACAACTAGTATAGAAGAATTTTTAAGAAAATAATACATTTAGCAACTGTGGAAGAGATATTAAAGCTATGATCATGTAGAAAGCATCTATACAAATAAAAAGCAAAGAAACTGCTTCATCATATCAGTAATACAGATCAGTAGGTAAACTAAGAAATCAAATACTTAGGGAATGTCAGTCAGGGATGACTGACAGATATCAAAAGTTTGGATAGGAATATCCTCATTTTTGACCAGGAACAATCCAGGTGAGTGTGAGAAATGTGCTTGGAAACATGAAAGGCAGCAGCGAAGCATCATCTACTCACCTCTGCATTGTCTCCAGCTGAACAGAGCCAGCACTGCTTCAAGGCACATTTTAATATCTGCTGGCACAATGGCATTATAACAATAAAACACTGAGACTTTAAACAGTCTTGAGTGCCTTTTCCTTCCACAGAAAAACACAGTCTCCCTAATGAGCACTGAATTGTAGATTCATCTTGTATATCTATATAATACCTTATTTTCTTGTATCAATTCCATTATTTTCAACCCAGCCACAGTGTAGTTCTCATGAAATACCCCTGTTCCTGCAAAGCCACATTTCTGTATCTCGCATATTGCAAAATTTCAGATGATTCTAAATAGATTATCTTGTAGTTGGCATTGCTTGAGCAACAAAGTGCTATGTCAAGTCCAAGTGTAGCCAGCAATAAGAGTTCATTTTTAATGGAATCACATGAAATAAAATTATTGCTTTTATCTCTAGCATTTTTTTGTCTTCTCACTAAAAAAA
>VWZK01001308.1:151914-258740 GCA_013396935.1 Baryphthengus martii | reverse complement strand
AAAAAAAAAAAAAAGTACCAAAAAACATTAATTTGCTTTGGATGAGAAATGGAACAGATCAGGTAGTGCAGATGCAGTGTATGTCACAGCAAGTAGTGGTTGGAGGAGAAAAATCCTGTCACTCAATGAGTAATTGTCTCTACAGCAGATTAATTTGTCTTAATAGTATAATGAAATCTCCACTGCTGTAGCATCTCTTACTGCAGCTTTTCCCTGACCATACCTCCTGCACTGGTTTTCTACTTGCAGTCATATACAGCATTTTGTACAAATATTTAACCCTACGAACTCCTACGACATTACCATAGGCACCACCACAGGTTTCTAATTATCTCTGTTCACGGAGCACATATGCATTTTAAGTACTAGGACACCTTTCAGCACCACAAGAAGACCGTGCCAATATGTTTATATTTTCAGTGTTAAATTACAATAGTTGAATGTCTCATCTCATCTGTTCCAGTAAAAAATATCAATGAAACATATTTCTACTCCCTAGTTATCTCTGCTATTGATCTGCACTGGAATTTAAATTTTGCAAACACTTTGCATTGCTAAACCCTTTTGATTTTATGTAGAAATGCAAGTTTTTATTCTAATTAAATATACAGTACATTTTTACTTAAAACACAATTGACATAGCCATTTACGCACAATACAAGACAGTTACCAGACTATGTCCTGCAGCTAATTCTGATCATTTATAAACACAATTTCAGTCCTTAACTATGAAGACTTTTCAACGGTGCACATCTGCCCCCTTGTGCCAGTTTTACAAGCCTGCTTTTTTAACGGCTAAGGGGACTAATGAACTCACCCAGTCCTCTACGGCTGTTTTAAAAGCTCACATGCAGGTATTTTTCTCATCTTCCCTTTCAGTGTACAATAGAAAAGAGAAAAAGAGATACCTGCATCTCAGCTCCTAGACATTTTTTTTTTTCTAAAAATGCAGACAGATTTAGGAAAATATGCGTAAATTCATAACTATGACTGGTATGTGTATTGGGAGGATTACAGGAAATTACTGTGACCAGTGGCAGTTTCTGAATGTCTTCACTGCAGCAGGTGAAGAGACCTTTGCCCCCATCACAGTAGGAAATCACTCAAATAAAAGATGAAATAAGAAGCTTGCTCCACATTTCAATAAGAAAGAAAAGAAGCAGCCATGAAGGCTGATTTTCATGATAATATCTAAAATGTTTGGAAAATGGAAGGCCAAGGAAGGCATTGAGTGCTTTCAAGTATAATTTGATTTGAAGCAAAAAATTTAAATTATACTCCAGGAATGCTTCTTCCGTTTCTCCAGGTTTTGTAGTTGGCCCGTTGCCTGTGAAAAATATTTGTCAGAAGTGCTCACATAACCACTTAGGAGAAATACTGCTTGAATATCCACTATCCTTTCCTGCCCTTCATGAGCACAAGCGAGTGATGGGGCTCAGTTCCCAGGCAACTCCGTCTGTCCCAGTTCACTGTGGTACCTCTGGCTCTGCAGCTCCTCCTGCCTCCTGTGGGTCCGCATCACCCGGCACGCCAGGCCCACCGCCTCCATAGCTACACTCCCATCTCCAGATAACACATCCCCATGGGCCTCCTGCCACAGCTACTGCCCTGCTGCCTGAGATAAAAACATGCAACAAAGTAGAAAGAACAACTTACAGGAAAAAAAAAAAAGAAGAAGAAGAAAGAAAGAAAAAAGAGGGCACAGAAATCTGTTGGTACTGAGCAAATAAAAGTTGAGTGGCAGGGCTGAACTGCAGGTTTTGAGGAAGGTGCTGGCAAGGCCACTCACTCAGAGTGACTTGCCCCAAGGAGGTTTGCGCTCAGGACCTGCTGCCACCAGCAGAGGCAAGGCATCAGCAGCTCTTCAGGGGCAAAATCTCACACTTCCTCAGAACATTGTGAGGAGAACCATACCCTTAGTAAAGCTGGGACATAAAATCAGGATTTGGCCCTCATGTTTTCCAGGTGGTCTATTTCAGCTTGAAGGTTTTCTGTCTGTTGAAGGCCAACATCAGCATTCTCCCACCCATTCCATAGAACACAATTTAAAAATGACCCATGATGTGTCTGGCCACACAGGACACACTTGGACAAAGCTAGGTGCTATATATCACTCCTTCACAGTTTCTTGACAGCAGGTAGGAAATGCTCAGGCCAAAACCAGGTCTCATTTCCAAGCTCAAGCACATGACCCAGGATGGCACAGGCATTCATCCATCCCTACTCACATTTCACAGTTCTGAACACTTTGCTACGGGTGTGTCTCAGTCCTATTATAAAAAAAATCAAGAAGAGATGGTGTTTCAGAGTATGACTAGGTGACATATTTAGCTCTCTTCTAATCCAGTAACTAAACTCCTCGTCCAGGATTTGTTCATTCTTCTCACTGTCAAAGGGGTTTTGAACTAGCATCTTGTCCAAGAATAACTAACTGTCAAACCATAGAGAATTCGGAACCAACATCTATTTCACTGATGATGTCCCATTTCATAAAGCCTAATTAAACATTCCTTAGACTACAGAGATGGAGTCAACATAGCTCTAGCCTAGCTGTTAGATACTTGGTTTAAAGGTAAACAAATTTTTTATGATCCTCGATGCAGTGAACATTTCACTATTTATAGTTAAGTCACTAAAGGACAATGAGTTCTTAAAGCACACCAGAGTGTTAAAACGTCGAGTGAAATTTCCAACATCACACTGTAACTGATGATGACAATTTCAAATGCGATCTGAAAATCCCACTCCTCTCTCATCTTCTTGGTTCTGAACCTTAAATATATTATAAAATCTGCCCCTTCGACATTGTATTTTTGCCTCAGCTGAACACACAGCATGATGCGAACAAGAAATACAGCAGACTAAGAAACCTTAGTCTAGACTAAGAATCAAGGTCCAATTAATGTGATATGATCCATGGTTTCCTAGTGCTGCTTTCCAAAACCAGATAAAACTGTTCAGTCCTGTACAGAACTCTTTGCTGCATATTTGTACAGAATTCAAATGAGAAAAAGCTTTTTAAAAGGACCTAATGCATAAACTAAGTCAGCTTGTTCCACCTACTTTATTAAGCTGTGGTGTTCCGGTCCAGTTGTAGGTTCCTTCTGGTCATCAGGGTTAAAGCATGTTGCAATAGATATGAAAAGCCTGCTATTATTTTACAAAAAAAGAAAAATAATTTAAAAATTAAAAAATAAAAAACTGTTTCACAGATAGAATTCATGTAACCCTGAAATACATAGTCACCAGACTAGCAGTATTTAGAGAAGGAAAATTTTTTAGGGCACAGTACTCTGTGTGCTTCACGGACCATATTTCAATTTAGGGGACAAATTACTTTGATTATGAGCAGTGAACGTGCCCTTGTTTTGAATCACTTTGTAACAGCCCAGATCACAGTTCTGGCCTTCGTGTAAAAGGGCGAGTACATTCCTGCACATATCCTTGATCTCTGAGAACCAGTTTGGCAGTGCTGGGAAAAAGAAGGAAGGCTTAAAATAAGAAAGCATACATCTCTAGATTGGCAGAAGGCCCTCAAATGAGCAGATCTTCTGGCTTGGCCATCATATCATGAGAAGTAGTAGAAGAAATCAGTAAAGCACCAACAAAAACATAAGGAGCAACTAGTCAAAACAACCTCTAAAATCAATCCATCCAACAGCAGCTGCAGCTGTGTTTATTTGATAGCATCTGGAAAATAAACCAAGTTGCAAAGTGGCAACTTTGTTGACCTCACAGAGCACTGGTATTGTCATGGCTACTATTTTCAAAAGGAGTAATTACCTGAGAAAGCTCTCAGAGGCATCTTTGCTAAGTGCTTGCTTTCATGCAAAGACTGTAGCTGTTGTCGTTGTAGCACATGTCCTCCCTTTCATAATAACCACAGCTGTGCAACAGATCATCATGGCCAGTGGCATCCAGACAGAGAATATGTCACTTGTTTTGATATGTTGCTTCAGGGTGGAATAAAGAGCCTTGGAATGGCGGATATTTCACAGATGTTATTTAGCATAGCAATGAAAAATTGTAGAAAAATAACGTTACTTGAAGTACTCCAGTGTTTCTGGTCCTTCTCCCTTTTCACAAAGGTAACTGCCACAAGGAATGCAATGTTGAAAGTAGAACAGAGCAAAATAATTTCAGTGGGTTGTGAGGGCCAAAAGAAAATGCAAAGGATTAAAGTAAAAGTTTGGGTAACTTTAAGATTTGAAAGTTGCCTTCCGGATCGTATGCCTGCCCTTCAATCTGTTCTTCCATTAAAGATTAATGTGTCTAACAGCACACTAAGTTATGCTGCAAGGAGCAGAGCTTTCCCTTTTTTTTTTTTTTTAAAGAAGGAAAGATAAAGGTTGAAAGTGGAATGAATGTGAATCAAAATGCCTAGACCGACATATCCTGCTTGTTTGTTCCACCCTGCACGTAGTTTGCCCAAACCATTTGATTCACTTTCTCCACTGCCATGTGGACAGCCAATTAGATGATTACAAATAATTGCCATATAACTCATATTTGGTTTGAACTGCTCAAGTAGAAATGGAAATGACAATGTCTTGAATATCTGGGTCGTGCAAATAAATACATGAACTCAGTTCTCTGTTGAACCACTTGCCAGCAAGACCTGATATGCCATTCATCCCATCTAACTTCAGATATCCACACTGTATAATAGCTGCAGCTATCAAGGTCCTTAGAGCCTAATTCATCTAACTCATTTTAGATGTAAGCTTCCTAAGGTCAGTACAAGCTATGAAATTGGAAGATGTCAATGTCATCTTCAGAGAAAATAGAAGACAGGAAAAAGGGTTTATTTTATAATGACATATTTATTTATAGAAAGGATGGATTTTGGTACAGATAATAGTGTCTCACAGAGATCCCATCTATCTGTTGAATTCAGAATAAGCAGTGCTAGGAAGAGAAAGGTTCCAGTAAAAAGGATAGTGGCTATTAACACAGTTTCCACAGTGAGCAACACACTCCATTTACATGGCATTAGATCATTCACTCTCCATCTTCACTGATGGAGAGAGAATGACTCCTGAATCAAGACTTCAGCCCAAAATCAGGGAAAACATGATGAAGACACTACTCCTCTGAAGAAGAGAACAACTAAGAACTGATTTGGTTATTGACAAGAGCAAAATTTCTGAAATCAGCAGCTGAGCTCAGAAGTCGGAAGCAGTCAGAGGCAAGAACGGACAGTGAAAGCACTGTTGAGAGGACTCTTCACAGAGAAATGGTCATAGCTGAGATAACAAAAATGTAACAACCCTTGGGGTGAATGGGCACATGTCAATATTATTTGACATGTGCCTTTGACTCAAAGGTCTTGACAGGAGAACAGGTAAGTGAGCCACACTGAAGTTCCAATCCTGAACACAGAAACTATAGGGACCAAAAAGTGACCTGAAGGTCTGACTGGAGAGTTCCTCAGATCCTTGGGTTCTGTGACAGAGGTGTCAGAGCCTGGTTGAAAGAAGAGGAGGCAAAAGGCCAAGGCGTTACAGTGAAGCCCGTGTACAACTGTTGGGGGAAGTAGCGCTTTAATGGGGAGATAACACTAGCATTTTTCAAGCAATTTAAATTCTTCACAGTCCTGTAGGCTGTAAGCATGTTAAGAGAAGAAAGATGGAGGAGGAGGAAAAACACACAAAAGTTATGGCCTGAATTGGAAAAGAATCAAAAAAGCTACCAGGTCTTTGTGAAATCACTGAAAATGGATATTTGTATGCCAAGCAATTTAAAAGCCAGATGTTAATCTACCTGGAGATTTCTCTTGGTAGACACAAGTGGTCAAAGTCACAAGTCTACTGCACGAGAACAGGCTGGGGGCCTAAAGGAGAGCTGGAGAGGCACTTTTATAAGGGCATGTGGGGATAGGACAAGGGGCAACAGTTTTAAAATAGAGCAGGATAGATTTAGATTAGACATTAGGAAGAAGTTCTTTACTACAAGGGTGGTGAGACACTGGAAGATGTTGCCCAGAAAAGTTGTGGACATCTCATCCCTGGAAGCATTTGAGACCAGGCTGGATGAGGCTCTGAGCAACCTGGTCTAGTGGGAGGTGTTACTGTCATGAACTAGGTGGTCTTTAAGGTCCTTTCCAACTCAAGCCATTCTGATTCTGTGATATGTTGGCTTTATCAACAGCAGGAAGGTGGGAAAGAAATCAAAGTTAAAATACATAAAACAAAGGACTGCTTAGACTCTTAGGACATAACTGCAGAAATATTAATCTCCAGTTTCTGCTGTCATTGTTAAACCTGTGCCCTGCACGTAGCACATCATATAGTATGAAATCTCCGGTGCAGGTGAATTCTATGGCATATCACCTCATCCTGGTACTTACACAGTTCAGAGTAAGGAACCTGCTGCAGTGCCACGTAGCTCAATCTTCTGACTCTCCACAATGGATTTCCTTCCCGCAGGGCACACGAACATGCAGTTTAAACCCACTGACAATTTGTTCCCTCAGTACTACCTGGAGTCTTATTTTCTAGAAGGACAAATTTGCCCTTATGAATGCCATGTGCCAGTGGATGGCCTGCAATTGAGATTCAGAGTGCTCAAAAGCTGGACTACATATCTACACGCTATCCCATAGTCACTTCTGACACTACAGGACAGATGTGCACACAGAGACAGATCAAGCACATCTATACAGTCTTTCTCAGCTTACAGGCCAGTTGTTCAACCAGCACTCTCGGACATATGGTTGACTTGCACTAATCTCTACAGCAAAATCTGAGTATGAAATCTGTGGGTCTTCATTTCAGCCATGTCTTCTCACCTGTATTACACTACCTCTTTCCTTATGTTGATATTACCGGTTTAGAGATGGTGCAATAAATTGGATCACTGAAGAATGATGATAAAAGGAATCATTTGGAAATAAAAAAACCAAATCTGGATCATTTGGTGATACTATTTCAGTGTGTCCCACAAGTAGCTTCATGGAAAGGAGAGGTACACTGCAGAACAGCATTGGAAACATGATTGGGCTTGGCAGTTTGAGCGGAAGGAGAGATGGCAGGCAGTACTTGTCACAGCCAATGCATTGGGCAACTATGCCCTCAGTACAGATAAATCTATGTAAAATTAACTTACTTGTGCTAATTAACACAACAGAGAAAATCAAAAGCTTAGTTCTGTAACAAGAGCAAAAATGAGGGCATCCTAAATGTAGCAATAGCTAGAAACCCTCAACCTATCCAATATACAATGTGATGGGTTTCCACAGGACTGTCAAGTGCTAGTACACAGATCCTTTTGATAAGGATACTCTTTGAGGTCAGTAAGGACAGGGAAGCTTTCTTCATTTCAGCTATTTGTTAGATTTGGCACTGCTACTGAATAAGGGCATAATCTTTCAGATGCTGAACACACAACTCCTACCAACTTAACATCAGTGGCTCTCAGGAGGAGAACTTTCACCTGAAATGTATATTTAAGATAGAAATAGAAAATCTAGTACTCCAGTTGCTCTAGCAGATTATGGAGGGATTTACAAACAAAACACATTCCAAGTGCTTGAGGTCTATTTTGGCAACTCTTAAAACCTTTTTCTTACTGAAAACTGCTATTTGCTACAGTATAAATAAAGACTGGATTTTTGCTATACATAGAGTCAAAGCTCTGTAACTAATTAAACTTCAAAGGAAATGCTAATGTGTATTTCTTACGGAGAAAAATCAGTATGGTAGCAACCGTATGTCACTTACCTGGAAGGAGCTAGCCAGCTCCATTTGTAGCTGCCATTTGTCCTCATTGATAACAGCCTTCTTCAAACTAACAATTGATAAAAACTAAAAGATTTTAATGCAGGCCATTGGACTGTACGCTTAATGCTTAAATAAATAAAACATGTCCCTAAGCATAGCAATTTTTTTCAACTACAGACAGAGCAGTTCCAAAATACTTCCGGATTTTATTTTAACTTAAAACTTTCTTACAATGTTGTAAAAATAATTTACTTGTGTAAGTGAATAAAGATAATCCAAGAATCACATTTTTATATAAAATTGTCTTAAAGAGGCCAGTAATCTAATTTGTTTTCATTAGTGTTGTACTGAGAGCACACCTAATCCAATGCCCGTTCAAAGAGCAGCAAAGTGTTATGAATCCAATCAGCAGACATCCTTCACTTACTACCTTTGCTTATTTAAAGAAACCAAGGGATACAGAATGTAACTCGCTGTTCTATCAAAGGGTTACAAATACAGACTGAAAAAGCAAATTAACCCTCTGAGGAGAGTGCACTTGTGAAATAAAATGGTGTTTTAAGAAACTATATTCTGAGATCAAGTTTGAAGTAAATAATAGTGCTAAATATTCTACTTAAGCTTGAGAACTCAAAGCTTCCTTAGTTAAAACAAAATACATCTTTGATAGCTTATATTAATGGTTATGGTAACCTTGCAGAGTACTGTTTATGAATATAATACATACATAGTGTTGGGTTTAATATTTTATTTGAATGACGTTTAATGTTACGCAAAATAAATCGTTATGTTACATCCACTGTGACATCAACTAAAATGTGAACTAGTTTGCATAGGTTAGTACTTTGGGCAGCATGATGTTGCTCTAGTCCACCAAGGCTTAAATATTCACAGTGTAGAGGAAGAAACAGGAATTAAAGCATTTCTACTAAAATATATTTTAATAGCTGGTGTTAACTTTCTGCATAACAAAAGCCAAATTAAGATGATACACTATATGATCCAAGAGTAAGTATATCTGTCCTTTGAAAAACAGTTACCTTCATAGCTGTGTACTCCCAAATACAGTACAGTTTTGCAAAATAACTAAAACTTTACACACTTTAAAGCAAACATAAGCCAAACTGCACAGCGGTTCATTTTTGCTTTTTATGTCACACTGCAAAAACCAACAGCTGAGAGAATTTCCACATCATGCTAATCAATGTCAATACAGTCATTGCTGTCTTCCAATGGTCAAGCTATTTCTAATAGTAATATTAAATACACATGATTGAAATGCTACAGTATAGCTTATTTCCCCCCCTAAAATAATAATAATAATTAAACAAATGTCAACAACAACTGGATTACAACTGAAGTACAATATGCAAATTCTATTTATCAGACACAAGAAGCATATGAAATTCCTTTGAATATACTGTTGTAGTGCAGGCAGTTTAGGAAACATAGCTTTCGGGTTTTCTTTCAAAAGGAGAGATGGGGTTCCTATGGCATAAAGCTGGAGAAAATCACTAAAGCAGTGCAAAATGGTTTATTCTTCTACAGCTCACCAGTACTTTGCATTTGCCAGCACATCAGTTTGGAGATCTTCTTTCAACAGCTTCTTTTGTCTGTTTCAGTATATTATTTAAACAGTTACTAACTAAAGGGTATTCTGTATTTTAAATGGAGTATTAATCAAAGTAATTAAAATCTAACATTTTATACCCTGTATCACTTTCTGCCAAAGACTTCTGTATTTGTCTTTTTTTTTTTTTTTCATTTTAAAAGATGACATGCAGTCACTGTACAATAAAAACTAGAATTATTACCCGTCCCAAGTATTGGAAACCTTCCGTATCCCTGAGGAACACTCAGTAGGGACACATTTGTCAAAAATATAATCCATGGGAGGTGATTTTGTGTCAAATCCCAATCTGCTGAAGTGGTTTACGCTATGTCAAATGTAATCAAGAAAACCTTGTTTCATCAAGATTAAATGCTAATGTTCCATAATGAAAAATTACAACTGCAGTATCTGTAAGTAGCTTTGCTTAGAAAATGAAGATTAGCCAGGCAAGAAAGAGTAATGAAAAGCAAGGCACCCATTTGTTCTTATATATATATGTATGAATATTCTCTACGTTGTTTTTTACATTTACAGTCGTGTTAGCAAGAATTACAGCACATTGTGTCTTCTTTATTTCTAAAATGCATAAAATGGCAATGCGTGAACTTCTAACCTGAACTTTGAAACATCTCAAGAAATTTGGCTCCTTAAGAATCTTTTCCTTTCACTGGAAAAATGTTGTCTACAGGAAGAAAGTAGAGTCAGGGAAACATGCTGCGTTAAAAAGGAATATATACCTTAAATGTTGCAAGATAGCATATAACATCTGTTCATCCCTATATCCCACTACATGTGACAGGCTCCAACATATGCCTTGTAAAACCTGTGCTGGCACAATTTTGTTGCTGACCTGCTTTCTTAGCTTACAAATTTTAAATTTAAAAAAGAGTTTTTATAGTTGCACTCTGATAATTTTGGGCCTTTGATAGTCTTTCTTAGAACAAAGCTGCATAATGACACTGAGATTTGTTTTACATCAAAAAGCAGGAACCATGCCATATGAACATGATTACTAGGCATATAGAACATAAAAATCTGACTACACGGATGTGTAACTTAAAAGAGATCTTAGTAATTCTGCTGACATACCATTCTCAAGAGAAATACTATTTCACATACTCTTTTGTCTTCTTGACCTTATTTATTTTGCAAATTGCTTTAGCTGCTTTGCCAGGCTAATGAATATTCAAAAATCATACAGGAAATTTTATTTCCATTGTTTAGCATAACATAGTGCTCTAATGTCATCAAATGCTCATTTTCTGATTTACTTTTCACTATACATACAGTATTCAACATTGCAAGCCATCTCCTCGCTAAGGAAGAACACCAGTGTCATATAGGTGGAGACTTTCAGTTTTGTAAGCCACTAAAAATTGCAACTTGATGTAATATATCTACTCCCTGTAATTCTTTTTATTCATATCTGGTTAACAAACTGACAACTTGCTTTTATTGTTGTCAGCATTACACAGCTAATAGAGCAGCATGGCAGCAAGTGACAGCCAATTCTTCCTCAGGCACCATCAGAAAAATTTGCCAGCCATCATAAAATGGGGGTCCTCTCCTTGCTGTTGATGGCTGTTGATAAAAACCAACACAGAAGTAAAGTTTGTTTTAGAGCTTCTAGTTCAGCTTACCATATCAGCCTTTTGAAAAAGCTATTTGACTTGCAAAGCTTGCTAATTTAATGTGGAAGTCATCAGTAATGTGTAAGGGTCTGTTGCAGGAGAAGCTCTATGTGCAAAAATTTGAAGAATTTTAAATTACAGCGGCGTCGCCCATACAGATTGCATGTTTACAGTATTGCATCCCTGATTTTAAACCACTTTTTTTTGAAGTTAGACGCTCCTGGTCAGCTTTAGCTTTGAAATTAGGCAGCTGAAAAGAAAGTACAGGCAACTCCACACTCATGGATATTTCTCTTTTTTTTAATGCAGTCATTCCACTCTGTTTGGCAGCTGGGATCAGCTCTGTGTTAGCAACACGTAAAAGCCCATCGCTGACAGTCCCTTTTACAGGCCCATTATGTCAGCAGATCTTCTCCTCAGCCTCACAGACTGGGTCTCTCAGTTCTGATCATAAGTTAATGGCCACCAAGTAGCATATGTGAAGGTCTGTCAGCAAAATATTTTTACTGTTTTCTACGGATGGCTAAACTGATGCTTGATGGCATAGAGTATGTTAGATTTCTGTTTTGTTAATTTTCCTTTGTGTCATTTATGATAAAGATTAAATCAGGAAAAGAAAGCATCGTTATTTCCCCATCATTAATGATTTGGCAAGCGTATGACCCACTGTTGGATCACCAAGATTTTCGGAGGAAACTGAAGCAACAGGCCATTGAGCTGAAATGCACTGCAACAACCAGAGCTCTCCTCCACTCCTCGATGGAGGTGCAAGTATCTCTGCAGCAGGGGTAGGTACATTAGCTCATCAGCAAAGCAGCCATTAAGCAAGTTACCTGTGGTAAGGAGGAGGGATGTGACTGCAGCCTTGGTGTGGCTGCACAGCACTGAGGCCTCACACAACGTATTTATTTATTTACAGCAGTACAGGTGAAGCTCAAGGAACTAACATGAAGTATTGGTTGCACATTGCCCTAATGGAAGTTTCTATTTAAGTGCTAAGTATTATTAGAAGAAAACAGAAGAGTTAACAGGTTTTATACTCTAAATAGTCTTTGCAAGGAATTTTCTGTGGAAAAGATACTGAGAAACCACAAATCCAAGCATGAATCTAACTGATGGACTTGGGATGCAAGCAAAGCTGATAGAAAAGTTCACTGTTGGAAATCAGAGGAAAAGGGTAATCCAGGAGTAAATATGGGCATGCAAGAGTCAGGAAATTTTACTGTCAAAATAGACCTATTTACTGTAAGGCTGCTAGGCAGTAGGGTTTGGGGATTTTTATTTTTTTTTTACTAGCATATTACTTGTCACTATTTCAAATTATTATCTACTCAGTATTTTTTTATTAGGATGATAACTGCTCACATATTAAACACCTCCCTAATAATTTGAAGATGTTTTCAAATTCTGTGTGTTAATCTCCTGTGACTTCAGAGTGCCATAAGAAGCGAATCAATTTTATGGTTGTTATTATAAAGAGAAATAATGTCTTTGAGAAGTAGGGAAAAGGTATTTCCTCTTTACAGCTAACTGACTGAAATCTTTATAGGATTGGCAGCACCAGGCTTCCATATATCTTTTTTATTTTGAGGGAGCACTAATATAAGCAATGCTGTTTTCAAAGCTCTGAGCTTCTTGTTGATTATTTATCTTTTCTTTAAAGAACTCTAACTGGATTCTGAGTGTGAATGAAGACTGTAATAGCAATGACAAAATAATGAACATGTACTCTTAAGAGATTGTTCTGACTTTTTCTAAAAGGTTAGATTTTGAGTAAATCATAATAAAGCTCAAGGACTAGAGACAAAAATTAGTTAACAAACTCAATATAATTTGCTGGAAGCATTCCCGTTTTCCCAGTTCTCTGAACAGTACCATACATCCAGCCATCATCAATTGGTTGCACATTGATGATATAATCACCATCCCTGAAGGAAACTTCATCTTCATCTTGAGCACTGTAGTCATACATAGCTCTGTATGTTCTCTGTTGAATGAAAGAAAACAAGGCTGTAGTCTCAAGCCTAAGCAGATAGATTGCTTCTATTCTTTGCACAAAGAAAATGAAAAGAGCAGGAAAAAGAATAGAGGGAGCAAAGCAGAGAGAGAAATCATGTTACCTGTTGAAAAAGTGCATCTGCACCATATCAAATGTACAGTGAACACAGTCCCTTTTTCCGAGTACCAAAATAATTATTTTTGTGAACCTACATTGTTCAAAGTCCTCATACAAACAGCTTTCAAGTCATTCACTGCCTCTTGAAATATTTCAACCATTGTTTTTAATATTCACTAGAAACAGTTCATTACATTCAGTCACAGCTAGCTGTGCTTCTGCTCCTTATTTGCATGATTCCCTAAAAGCTTCTCCTGAGTCTTCACTACAGAAAAGAAACAGAGTCTTCATCCAGGTCATTAACTTTGCCATCTCACTGAATGTCCTTAATTTCATTAGGGTTTTAGCCCAAATTAATAACTAGAAATATATTAGCATATAATGAAAAAAAAAAACGAAAAACAAGCCAACAAAACAAGATGTCAAAAAGTCTGCAAAAATAATTTTTATGAATACTCATTTTTGTATATTCAGATAAAAGAATCATGAAGTCCTATCATTAGCTAAGCCAAATTTCTCTATGGCTCTGTCCACTGTAAGCCAAGATTTCCATTATCTTTCTACATAGACTACTTATTTTCACTCATAACCAATAAAATGCTATGATTTACTGGACTTCATTGTGGATTTTCAAACTCAGAGGGAACGGTCTCTTCTTTTTCTGGGATTTAAAGAGAAAAATTGTAAAACCAATAAAAGTTTGAGTTAATGCCTGGTACTATTGTCTGAACCTTTTAAAGGATAACAAAATTTGTTCTGCTTCCCATCTGAGAAAAACAACTCTGGATTAATTTTAGTCCATCACATACATGTGTTTTTTTGAGGATTTTTAATGAAATTATTTTCAAAAAAGATGGAGATTCCTCCACACACAACATGTAGGCCATTTGTCACGTGTTGGAAATGTGGAATCACCTAATCCAGACACTACAGGGCAACTCTTTATTACTGTTCCCATGCTAGAAACACATTTTTTGTCTTGATTCTGTCTTTATCACTAGTAATGTAGGTGAAACACTACAGAGAAATCAACTCCTGGTTAAACACTGGAGACCACTACTTTTCTGAACAAGCCTACTCTGAACTGTATTTCAGTCTTGCTCTGTATAGTTGTTCTCTGCCATGCCTTGTAACGTTGCTGCCATACAAGCTGTGACCAAGAGATATTTTCCTCCAGAGGTATGTGGTTTTTGGTGATTTCCTAATGTCTTCAAAGTGTTCGTGGAAGATGATGGAAAACCCCACTGTGTTCATGCATTACATTGAAGCAACTAATTGAGAGGGGTCTATCCACCAAAAATTCCTTAAAGATTCACAAACTAGAAAACTAGCCATTGAAAGACCCTAAGGAATGGTCTCTTCCTTTGAGAATCTCATTTTTTCCAACTATTTCAACTGATACCTCTACTCAGCTTTGAAACTAAATAAAAAAAAAAAAAAACAACAAAACCCAACAAAAAACCCACAGTGAAAAATATGCTACTGCAACAAGCTCAGCAGCACTTAGGGCTTTAAAAAAATTTATTTAAAAAAATGTCCGTTTTAGAAAAATGGCAGCAAGTCCACATCTGGAACAAGGCAGAGAATAGATTTTCCTCTGAGACATGCTTATATGTCTCCCTTAAACGGGCAAAGACCGGAGGAAAAGATTAAATGCTTTATTAAACTAATATATAATTGGAAAAAAAAGTGAGAAGTTTTTGCTTACCCAGAAGGATGCTCACTTATTCTTAGTACATAACACTACAGGACATACTACTTCTGTCTCCTTTAAGGCAGCTCGATTACATCACTATGGTGGCACAGTTGTGAAGACAAGCTGGTAATTTCAAAGTTTGAAAAAAATTATTAGTGCCCTAAATGCTGCCGAGAAACCTAAATTTATGGCCTTAACACCTAATTAGGTGCTAAATAGCTGTCAGGAGAAATCTCCATAATAATCCTGTTAGTACTTAATGCCTAATTATCACTTCAGAGTGTAGTCTGGGCTATATAATTGAGAATTACAATGCTTAAAGGACTCAAAGCAGGGATTTTTAAAATACATTTTAGTGAATTATTCTTCTGTCAGTAGTGAGTTTAGCAGGTACTGAGAGTACAAGAGGGTAGAAGAAAAGTTTGGGGTTTTGTAAAATAGTCAAATACTCACCTATCTCCCACCTTCTCAAAGGTCTAACCTGCAGCTACTGTTTAGACAGAACAGTAAGTCTTGTGCATACGAAGCACAGAAGCCCAGCTCTCATATTCCCAGCTCCCCAGCCAGATGTGAGCTGACAGATGCATATTTCCATTTCATCCACCGGTTTATACCTATTTTATGGACTGCTCCTTGCAAGGAAAAGCACCTGTTGCAGCATCCTTCACATAGAACAGCTATCAGAAGAAGCCAATTTGTAATCTAGGTTTTCTTTTCCTCCCTCTTCTAGTTATTTAAAGACATGAGGACACCCTCTTATCTTCCAAAGAGCCAAACAGCATTCAGGGATCTGTTATAAAGCATTCTGTACTCCAAACAGCAATTTAATTCAATCCATTATGCAGAATTGCTCATGGAAAGTGTTAGAAATCGGAAAATAACACCATTTATCTAGGAAAAAAAAAAAAATCTACCCAGAGCTTGTGTTAGGGTCATGCTCAAAATTAAATAAACTAGAACTGGAAAAAAAGTAAATTGGAAATTTTCCATTTCTCAGTATAGAAAATTGGTGGTCATGAATGTAAAATGAACTTGTGTCTTTTGGGGACCTTGATTTGATAACAGTCCAACAAACCAGCTGAAAGGAGTAGATTTTACTACAGCTAACTCCCCAATCATCCCCACCCTGACATAGCCCATGGGATCTTAATTACTCTCATCCTAGAGTTGTCCTGGCCAAACTCAGGCACTTACTGTTAACTTTGTCACCTTCATTGCTTTTAGGTAAGTCTCAAACACTGCTCGTGCTTTGAGACCAGTCTTACGCTGGGATTTCTTTCCTCCTATCTCTTTCCCTTCTTTCTTTCTTTTCTTTCTTCCCTCTGCTTGGTTTAGCCAGACAAGGCTGCACCTCTGGCAGTACTGCTCCAAGCCCAGAACCAAAAAAGCAACTGAAGGCAATGAATCTAACATTGTGCAAGTTTGTCACATCTCCTAGGGCATGTCCACACTGCCTTTGAAAAGTACTCTAAGGCAGCCTTCCATCTTCAGTCTGTACAAACCACTACACTTAAACACATCCTCAACCAGAGGTTTCCCCCAGCACACAGTGAGAACCCCTTGTGCAATTCCAACAGCTGAGTGTAACATGGCCAGCACACCTGGATAAGCTACACAACCTAAAGAAAATATCATCTTTTGTTGTGAAGGTGGAAAGAGAGTATGCCGGGTTTCTAGATGCAACAGAGATGCCTCTTTCAGAGCAAAATCTCAACCCTACAAGGGTGATAAGATCACACTGTCTTCCCCACCAGACTGACAAGTTAGCAGCCAGCACCAGGGAAGCAGTTCTTGGTTTTCTTCCTCTGGAAATGTTTGGGTTTCAACATCTTCAATTTTTAACAGCAGCAAGACCCACTCAAACTATGACATTTGCTGTTTTCTTTTTTCCCTATGATAAACAGGTATTATCACTTAAAAGAATGTCAAATTACAACAGTTTCACAAAATGGGTAAGAAATCCTGTTGAAAGGAGACATTCAGTTAATCCTTTATTTTTTAAATACTTTTAACTTCACTCCCTTTCTTTTCCTATTAAGTTTGCATTCCCAGGTCTGGAAAGAGAGGCAAACGATGATTTTCATGGTATTGTTTCACCAGGTAAGTCAATGGGAAGATTGCAGTATCAGGGAAATACTAAACATCTACCTGTCCAGACAGCTGCAAAGACTGCTAAATGCACTTTGAGATTTGCAGGCACCTCCATTCTCTCTAAGCTGGATTTGAAGCCTGCTTTGCTCTCCACTGCCTAGCAAATCTGCTGACAAAGCCCAGGATTCCAGGCCTACTCCTTTAGGACTTTCTGGAAAGCAGCCAGCTCCCCAAGTGCCTTGCAGTATTCCTGGAAATTAATGGCTGATTCCAGCATCAGCTGCCTCACAGATGTCATGCAGGTGTCCAAAGAGATTCCTAGGCTCACTCAAAGATGTAGGTGTCTGGATCCCAGACTTCCAGCAAGTTAGACACCTCACCTCCCAAGCAGCTGAGAAACTGGCAAGCCTGAAAGCACCCAAACCTCACAGAATGCCATGATCTTTACAATATAAAATGTCATGAAGTTTCAGTCTTAAAGAAAAATACAAGTTTCAACAAATCTTGAAAATAGTTCTTTTTTCAGTTCAGCAAGCTCTAAGTTTGGTTCATAATTAAATACTTATTTATCTCTAAAAAAAGGTGATAGAGGTAGTAAATGCACATCCATTCAAAAAGGTTTAAAATACAAGACATTGTCACCATACATACAAGACATATTATTACAAGACAATATTTTTAAGGTAAAAGGTGACTGGATCTGAACTATGAAATCTCTAGGCAGTAGTATGATTTAAAAGAATATGATAGCCATTGAAACTGAACTTTACATATAAAAAGCTTAAAAAAAAAAAAAAAAAAAAGCTCAATTTACTAAAAACTCCATCTGAATACCCATTCGGCTCTCCTTCCGTGACCAGCTACTTCTAAAGCGAAATAATCACTGCTGCTTTACGTTCCCATCCGCCACAACTAAGAATTTCATGATTGTAGCCATGGTTTCATGATAAAACTCCTTCTCAGTTGCCCATCAATATAACTCAGTTCAGATCAGGCATGAGTGGGTGCATGATTGCTCTGTTGAATTAGAAAGGGTACACCAATATGGAGTCTGAGCCAGCTTTATCCAAGCACAGATGAGTAATATGGACAGACACACAGCCAGCTAGTCAAAAAAAAATTTAAACAAATTTAAACCAACAGAGTGATCTTAAGACATGAGTGGTTTTCATCCAGTGCTAGAAGCGTGAATTCATCACAAAGTATCATATTAAAGCTCAGCCTGCGAAATACTGTTCAAGCATTTACTATTTGTTTTAGCAGGTAGAAGATTCAGTTATTTCTCTGCCTTCTGGAGATCATAAAAGATTTTTTTTTTTAATGCATTCTGACATGAAAATTCTTACCAGTACCCTCAGTCACTTATATTTTTTATACATGAGGACTATTACTTACATTTAGGACTAGAACAGTCAAATAGTCCATCTATACAATTCAAGGAAATCAATTCACTCAGATTTAAGAGATTTAACAATAGCTGATGATGATGCTTACCAAATAAAATCATTCCTTTAATCCAATACTCACCAGACTTGCTGAATGAGGCTGTGAATGCATGGACCTCATGGATGACATACTGGTCTGGTGCATGTATCCATATCCTTGGGATTGGCTTTGCTGATATGCCCCAGGGAGAACAGGGGCTATGTGTTAAAAGAAATAGACACATATTAATGTAAGTTTAAAAAATGATTCTTATCTAGCATTTTGTAGAAACTGTAGATTATTTGCATTGTAAATAACAGCTCCTCATTAGGAAGAGTGATAATTTCCATATACAACTTGAGGCTTTCCATAGGTTGAATGATATATGAATATAGTGAAAGTTATACCTATATGTTCACAAATGCTATCAAGGTTAGTTGGAAGAAAAAGCTTAACAGACAAGCCTGACCATGAAATAGCCTGAGACACTACTAACTCAGTTTTGATAATACCATAGATTATGCACTAAATATTATGTCCCATAAACTGCCATTTTATAAGATTGAAGAAAAAAGCTATATACTAATGCATTTTTAAAAAGTTTCAATAGAAATTCTCCGCAATCAATTTCAAACTCATTGCAAACTAACTTATTTATTGAACTACGTACAAAGAAGGACTGTGATTCACAGTAAGAGACAGAAATGTAAGAAACTGAACCCACAGTTGGGTTTCTTAGTTTATTATGATTCCAATAACACTCTTAGTCAAACAGAAAGATCAAGGTTACTGAAATTCTTCCAAGTCACCTCTTTCAATATCTTCCCCTTACCACACAACTGTTCCATCTTTCACACATATTTTATTCACATTATTTCAACAATTACATTATTTAAACAATTCTGAAGGTTAATGATTAATATGTTGACTTTTATCATACCAATAGCTGTTGAAAGAATTAATACAATCAATTAGGACTCCCTACCTCTATTGCTTACTGAGAAAGCATTTGTAAACTTGCCACAGCTGTTCAAACATCCTACTTCAGCACAGACTGAATGAGAATGTTAAAAATGTGTTTGATCAAAAATCTGTGAGAAATAAGCACAGCATAGGTGCCTATCCACTACTTTCCCAGCAAGTCCCAAGAAGTGGTTTTAAAGCAGTATTAAGACTGAAGTGCTATTCAAAATCTAACAATTTAAAGTTCAGTCACCGCACGTTTGTGTATGTTTTGCAAGACTCATGCATTCTGAGAATAAAGATCTCTGGCTTTTATGGAGGTTGTTCAGCCATCTCCCACTATTATTTAGCAGAATTTTACTAGTTCAACTGAAATTCATTAAGATACACAGAAAAGAAAATGTATTCTTGTTGATACTTCTTCAAGTGGTTCTTTTAGCTGGTATTCCATCTAATGCCTCTGACAAAAGCTGTCTTTTGCTTACAGCAGTCCCATACTTTCTGAGATACATCTCATGGGCTTGCTAGGAAGTGAAGAACCACTTTTGGAATAGCCATCACACATGGGTTCAAAAAGGAACAAAGCTAATGTAGGACTAAATGGGGTTCACAATGTATGGAAGGACCCAGGACTTATAAAATTAAAAGACACAGGAGAGGCAGAAAACAACCATTAAATAATATATATACATAAGTTGTATTCATATTTGCAGTAATAATACTCTGTCCTTCCCTGCTTCTTATGAGGACAATAAATGCATGTGAAAAAAGGATTACTGAGAAAATGATTGCTGAACTATTTCAGAAAGAAAGGTCAACTTGTGCTTTCAGCAAGATGTTTTACCTGTTCTGCTTCCATAAATAATACGATTGATTTCACAGAAGTTTTTTCCTTAAAACATTCATCCAGTTTTAGTTAGCATATTTAAATGCACTAAGTATGTAATTACAATTTGGGATGTTATTTTTTTGCCCTACTATACTTGTAAAGATAAGCAACGCTGTATATTTAACCAGGGGTTTTAATGGAAAACATGGTTCAAACTATTGTGGCTTTAGATGGCTTTGTTAAGTGAGTGAAATTGAAGCAATACACAGTCAGATGCAACACTGGAATATGATGAATAATGGATGCTTTAGAAGTGCCAAGTTCATTCAAATGACATATGAGTACAAAGACATTTTAAAGCAGTTTAATCATCAGAGAATTGCTGCTCATTAACATGTTCACAGGATTATCATGCACTAAGTGAATAGTCCTAAGTAGTTCATCAAATAATTTGTTTCAGTGTTTTCACAAGCTATTCCTACATGACCAGATGTACCCCTTCATGAGAAAATAGAGAAAAACATAATTTAATCAAAGGTTCTGTGATCAAGCCAGAATGAATATATTTTGACTAATTCACCACCAGCATAAATGTAGGTCAGTCCATAGAAACAAATGGAGTCTCAGCCCTATACCCATAGTAAATTGGTCATGTTAGTAGAAAACACAGCTTGAACTTTTTAACTTAACAGGAAGTAGTATCTTAAGTTGACACTGGCCTCTGATCAGTCAGCACACTGCCTGTTCTACAGCAACAAAGGGCTGGTAGGTTTTTCTTGGTCCCTGGCAGGGGCAGACACCCTGAGAGTCTCCTCCTTCTTTCTACGAGAACTGAAGACACTGATTATTTCTCCCCAGAACAGATCCTTCTCAATTCCTACCAATCATCGCTTGACAGCTTAAGGCAGCAAGCCTACTGAGGGTCATCTTCATTACAGCTTCCAAAATGACAGGCTTATTTTGGGGAGGATAACCCATGCCTCCTGCCTCTGTGGCAACTGTCAGCAGCAGGTCCGAGATGTGCTTTCTTACTTTGCAATCAGCTTCTTGCAAGCTGAGAAAATTCTGTCAAACTGTCTTAGTGAACCTGTTTGCTAATTTACCTGCAATAATGGAAACCGTAAGTCCAGGGAAATAAAGCATTTCTTCCAAAGCAGGAGTATGTTTGGGAAGCATTAGAAGCTGAAGTACTAGAAAAAGATTCTATATAAACAAAAAGAATGAATTTCTAGGATTAGCCTTGCTAATTATCTTCCAGTCTTTTATTTAAGTGTCATATATAAGAGCACAAATCAATACTTAAGACACTTGATTGAATAATTTCACCCTTTTCTTCCATTAAAAGAATACTGTAGTAGCACTGCAAAAATAACAGTTTTAAAAAAATATAAAATTACAAAAAATACTTAAGGAACTTCCAGATGTTGTCTATTTGGAAGATAATTAGGGAATTGCATAAATAAGCAGATTAGTGAAGAGACAACAGATCTGAGCTGTGTTTCTGGTGACATACGGCTAAATCAAGGTGAGAATAAACGATGCAGGAAAAGAGTTCAACTTTTCTTCATCATCATTGCCCATAGTTAACTGCAATCTTCTGGCTCAGACCAAATTAAAAAGTTCTATAACATCACTGACTGCAGCAGCAGCAAAAGCAATGGTTTTAGTTAACCTAAGGGAAAAATAAAACGGTGGTGGAACATGAAATTCACTTAGCTGAAGCCAGATTTATTGGTGAGGGATTTGAGGGCTGACCATTGCTCCCAGAAGTAGAGGTGGATTTTTTTTCTTATTGCATTAAGACTGTATCAGATACATTCCGATGTATCAAAATTTACTTTTTTTCTTCTTGTCCTACTTATCAAACAAGTCAGATACTCACTTAAAGGAATTTACCAGATTTCTCTTATTATACATTTATAGGCTTCCCCAGAGAAAAGCAAGAGAAAAATGAATGAAGATGATAAAAGAGAGGAAGCCTCTGAGAAAAAGAAGCAGCTGAAAGAATGACAGTGAGTATCAACTTGCTGCAGCAGAAAATGGGGTCTGCAGAGTGTGTACCAAATAGGACATTCTTTGAGAAGGAGTGGGAAAGAAAAAGATCAGACCATGGAAACAGGAAAGGATCAATTGAGAAAGCAGGGTTAAAAAAAAACAGTTCATGCTGAAAAGAAATCATTTAAAGGTCAGGTTCCAAGATACAATATTTAATCAAAACCATACTTAAACTCTTTTACGTTCTTTTGTTCAGCAGAACCTTTTGCCTTCGTGGTAAAAAAACAATGTATCCCCGCTGCTAATTACTGCATTTTTGCCATATATCACAATACATTTACTGGACCAGATGTAAATTAATAATCACTTCATTTACTCTTAAAGATATCACGCAGTTTTAAGCATTTATTTCACTTCATACACTGATGTGACGTCAACTCATGTTTTCACTACCAGGGTATTAAGACTTCAGAGAACTCATGAAGAATATTGCAACATTTTGTAATGACACCACCACCATGAGAGAGCAGGAAGTAAAAAGACAGACAATTATTATTATTATGTGCTTAATCCTAGTGTCTATAAGAGGATGATCAAGCTGCAGATTTTCTGAGGGGCATAAAAGTTGCAATGAGTCAGAGTTACTGGCATCATGACTAGCTAGCCTGAAAATAAATGAAGCTGCTGATGGGAACCATGCTGCTCCACAATGTGGTGGGCACCAGGTACCCACCAAAGTCACTCCTCTCAGCCGGACAGGGGATAGAAAATGTAATGAAAGGCTCATGGGTCAAGATAAGGACAGGGAGAGATCACTCAGAAATTACTGTGACAGGCAAAACAGACTCAACTTGGGGAAATTAGCTTAATTTATTACCAATCAAATCAGAGGATAAAGAGAAATCGTAAAAGAACTTTCCCCTAGCCCTCCCTTCTTCCTGGGCTGAACTTTACTACTTATTTCTCTACCTCCTCTCCACCAGCAGCACAGGGAAATGGGGGTTGTGATCAGCTCATTACAATGTTCTGCTGCTCCTTCCTCCTCAAGGGGAGGCACTACCACTGTCGCCGACTGGCTCAACCTTGGCCAGACGCAGGCCCGTCTTGGAGCAGGCTGGCATTGGCTCTATCAGACACAGGGAAAGCTTCCAGCAGCTTCTGATGGAAGTCATCCCTGTAGCCCCCACATTACCAAACCTTGCCATGCATATCCAGTACACAGATACATTGAAGCTCTTGTTCCACCTTGCTGCTGCCTGATTTTCCACAGCTTGCAACATCTAGAGTAGCTCACACGGTGTTACCTTAGAAAGACTTTCCCACAGCTTTCAGTTCCTTCTTTTTTCTGTGCTTTCCCTGGAAAATACTCAGCTATGTCCTGTGCAGCAGAAAACACTGTGAAATTCGTGAGGAAGTGTAGGTCTAGAGTACACTTCAGGGGTATATCCCACATGTTATTCATGTGGATCGCTCACTGTCCAAACTACACAAGCCCCTTGGCCACTCCCCAGTCCAAGCTGCAAGAGTACACAGCTAGAGAGATACAGCTTTAGGATAAATTGTTATTGATGCATTGAAACTGGCAGACAGCTGACATCTTTTTAAAACCTTCTCCAGAATATGTCACAGAGTTAACCATGGTTACAAACTCTGTTTCAGTATTTTATTTTTTGGTTTTTTTTTATCACTTTCTCCAGATTTTGGCTGTTGCTCCCCATCATTAAAATATTTAAAGTGGCTTGAGTTAAAATTTGGATTACCAATCACACCCTTTAACAAACTGGTACATTATCATCACTTACCAAGACCGGCATATTTAAATACTATCAGCAGTTTTCACCTCTTTCCTGAATCTAACTGAATTCAGTGTTTCTAATAACAAAATTACTTCCACAGTAATGCATCTAACATCTCTCAGGGTTTGATTCGCTGCCCTTATTTGCCAAAGTAGTACTTCTCCTCCAGGAGTTGGGCCATCAAAATCTGCAGGGAGACTTGTCATGAGGAGGTACTAATCAACCTGTGTTAAGGACAGAAAAAAAATGAATGCTAAACAGATTGGGGGGGGGAAGTAGACTATATGAATCATAGAATCATTGAATCATTTAGTTTGAAAGGACCTTTAAGATCATCAAGTCCAATCATTAACGTAACACCGCCAAGTTCACCACTAAACCATGTCTCTAAGCACCACATCTAGACAGCTTTTAAATACCTCCAGAGATGGTGACTCCACCACTTCCCTGAGCAGCCTGTTCCAATGCTTGACAATGGAACATTTACTTAGATACATATTTAAATCTGTATTTTAAATATATTTGCATAGAAAATACATAAAAGTACCATATGAAACTAACAGAGACACAGTTTCAAAGAGTTTGAATTCAAAGAAAGGAAACAGTGAGAAACAAGACAATAGAGTACAAGAGAACACACAATTAAAGGGTCATGATAGAATAATTAAGCTTGGAAGAGACTTCTAGAAGTAATATAGTTTGCCTCCCGTTTAAAGACAGGGCCAAATTTGCAGTTAGGTTAGGTTGCTGAGAGCCCTGTTCAGTCAATTTTGAATTCAGGATGGAAATTTCAGTGTATCTCTTTGGACAACCACACACTGTCTAATTCCTCCTATTTATTTCCCATTCTGTGTATATTCTTGTATAAGCTCTTGAGATGAGCTTGGCACAGCACTGTGTCAACCATACAAGTACCTTAAGAAACAGTCCTTAGGAGAGATTTGAAGATGATCAATGCATTAATTTTGCAAAGTTCACACCCTGCCTGAGCATGAACAGCAGGATAAATGGAACACAGCTGTGGTCAACCAAGAATTTAATGAGAGTTTTAAAGCAGGCCTGTATCACAGGCTAATCAGAAACAAGAATCTTGATACTCTGGCAGCAAGTAAGGCAGGATAGGTGTGATAAGGATAGGCTGTGAAAGGCATGAAAAGTTAAGAAAAGTAGCTTGACTGCTATGACAGATGAGCTTCCAGCAGGCTTGTAAAGATGATGTGCTAAACATCATTCTCTGCTTAAGTTAAGAGCCTTGGAAGAACTCATCAGGATTCAAGAGGCAATATATCTCGAAGAGGCTATAGCCAGTCCAGCCCTGATTCCCACTGCCTATCTGAGGTTGATGCTGCATGAGCTGGCTGAGGCACTCCTACCACCCTTTCTCTTCCTCTCAGCTGGGTTGTTTTTCTGTTAACTTGGTGAGGTATGTCAGTTCAGGAAGGGATCCAAACTGTGGCAGATGCAATGCAAGGAAGGTGGCAGAACCAGGCATCCAAAGCCACGGACAGCAAAAAGCAGCAAGGTCAGCTGCTAAATCAGATCAGCTGCCCCAAGGTATGCCCCAGCAAGCACCTCACTTCTCTGCAAGATCCTTCTGAGTTCAAATCACAAAAGAGATGAGCTTCTCACAGATGCTTCCCTCCAGATGTCCCAGCATCCAGCTCCAAACAATGCATCCCATGTAATGCAGAATGATTCTGTGTGCTAGCATGTGGCATGCACTGCTCAACTACTTGTATCATAGATCTCCACAGTATTTGAAAAAAGTCATCGCAGAAGTTTAGAGAATATTAAGCTTAATGCAGCCAGCCAAGAGCTGTTTACTTGACAATAAAAACAAATAACAGAGAACTTAAAGACTTTAATGAGTGTGCAAGGACTGCTCAGGGACAGAGATGGTGAAGAGGCTAAGATAAGGTACAGAACTCTGCAGCATCCCCGTGGTAGAGTGCAAGGGAATAGTCTCTAAAGAACATAACAAAAAAACCCCACAGGAGTATAGAGGACAAACAAGAGATTACAGATATGTTAGATACAGATAACATCAGGAAAACCTCAGTAATAATTTTCCAGTGTGGAACTGATTGCCAAGAATGCTCCTATCCCAAATTGGGATGAAAAGAAAAAAATACCTCAAAGGTTCATGCAAAAAGAAATTTTTTAAAAAACAGGTAAAGAAACAATTTTATGCCAATAATTTCAAAATATCTAGGTTTAACTTTTAGCATTTTTCATGTTTATTATAATGTATGTGACTTCAAAATTAAACATATTTCAACATAAAGTTGGATTTTTTTATTTCAAAAATGTCAAGCTATAATCTTAACAATCTCAAAACTGAATAAAATGGGGGGAATTGGCATTGAGCAATTAATCACGTGATGCATTCCTATCAAGAAGTTTGGCATTGAACTGCTATCTTCTGATGGAACAATATTGAAAAAATCCCAGCCATCTCTAAAGTTAAATTGCTCAGCACTAACTTTTCAAATAAGCTAGAAAATGGAAACACATACTCTAAACTGATTATAACTCTTATCTATTATAGAGTTTCATTATTTCTACTCAGAAAGAGCAGCACAAAACAGTCAGACTTACTGGGGACAAGTAAGTGCATAAGCATATAAAAAAAACCACTAACCTGAAGATTGCAGATGCTGAGACCTGATACAGAACAGTGCTGTTTTCAGAACAGTAGAGAACAACACAGTAAAGCATCTTGGCATTTTTTCTTGGAACAGTAACTTTCCCTTCATTTCTTTCTCTGTTTTTTTCTCGCCCTTTACTTGTCAGTTAGGCTGCTTTCACGGATGTCTGAGCTACCAGGCTTGTTGCTCTCAGTGGTGCTGACAGAAGCAGCACTTTGTCTGCATACTCTCCATTACAGGAGTCAGTATTAGTTAGTAAATTGGAATATCAAACCCAGATATAATTAGGTTGTTGAAATAACAACCTGAAAGTATGGCCTAATTCACACAGGGTGCTAATAAATATCTGCCATGCTCATTGACCTCATTAGAATTGAAGCTCTGAACTACTTGGGAGTCAGTGGCAAACTCAGAACATTACAAGCTTAGGAAATTTCCTTAACCTACATTATAAAGATCTATGAAATAAACCATGCCATCTTCAAATCCTTGAAAAAAAAAAAAAAAAAGGAGGGAGGGAATTCAACCAATTAATTTATTTTGTATTTTGTATTTAAATAACTAACATTAATTATTCATGACTCAAGAAATAAAAATGTTGCTACTCACAAGAATACTTACAATGGATAAAGTTTTAAACTAAACTTCACTAGTGTCTTAGTTAGACTAATATATCCTTTTAAGCATCATTATTTTATAACATTGTTCTATCAGCTAGCAATAATTAACCCCAAATATACATACCCACCATGTAAACTAAAGTAGATTATTGTGGAAAACGCAGAATCATACAATTATAACTTTTGAAAGCAGTTTCACTATAAGAAATTAAAATTTGATTTTGAATGAAATTACAACAGAGAAATCACATATTGCTGTTTCGCATATGCCAAAGAAAATAGAGGATTTTTTAAAGAAATGACAAAAAAAAAAATCTAATGTGTTCACGCCACATGAAAATCTGTATTTTATTCATAATTTGTTTTCCTTTTAGAGGGGGACTATCATATTTCGGTTACTCCAGAGAGCAAATATATAAAAATTTCACCAGTTTCAAAATTCATGATTTGTATGAACAGGCAATAACATTAATACTGGTTACCCTGGTCTTTGTCATATAAGTCCATCATACATCCAACAGCAGATAGAGTGAGAATTTGGGACATACTATAGCTAGTTCAGTGAAAGTATGGTTGGCAAACTGCCTCTCTAGAACATCCTAGCCTATGTGTCCGGTCATTCAGGCCTTCTAAAGTCTTCATATTTTGAGAAACAGGGTATTAGTCAATTCAATTATATTCGTTTTCAGGGCAATGTATTTCTTAAGGTCCATTCTGGCCTCTCTGAAAGATCTACATCTCTTTACTGAAGAAGGAAAAAAAAAAAAGAAAAAAGAAAAAAAAAAGTCTCTCATTTTAATTTAAATAAAAGCAGTAGAGCTTTCATTCCTCTTCAGTGGAACTGTCCAAAAGGGCTATATTCAGTGAAAGCACAGAACAGCACAGTCTCCAGAAGTCCAGAAGGAAAGCAGGTATTAATGTCAGAGTCTAGAGAAAAATGAAAGAGACCAAGGATGTCCTGATTTCTACTGTCAATGTTAAAAGAAAGAGGAAAATCAATTGAACATCCATCCTCCTCAACAAAAGAGGATAATACAGGGAGGATTTTTGTCAAGATGTGTTTGTGTATATTCCTTAGAGCATCATTTCTACTGAGGAACAGGGAGTGAAGGATACTGAGTCACAGCTCAAAAGCCTTTCGGACCAGTAGCACATTATTGTAGTTGTAAAGCATCACAGAGTTGTAAAGTACCCAATACAGGTAATACTGTGCTCTGCCAACAGGGCAGAAGCAGCCAGATCCCAACTAACCCAGAGTCTCAGCCTGTAACTGTCTGACCGCGGAGCAGTGAGGCAGTCAGCGGCAACTTCACAGCCTGTGAAGAATATGAGGTAGTCCTGTCTTGTCAGCATGGACAATTTTGACGATTAGAAAATGTCATCAGGTTCCCAAGACTGCCTTTGGAAAGACAATTCAGGGCTGTAAGACCATAAACACCCAGACAAACAGATTTGATAAAGGCAGCCCCTTAAAACATAAGCTTTTTCACAAAAAAAAGCTAAAGGTATTTGTTACAAAAATGGGCGGTAAATGATCTTCCAGGAAATTAAGTAAGTAAACTGTTTCAAAATGTTACCAGCCTTTAAAAATACAGGAAGAGGCCATAGTGTTCTCTCATACTGACATGTTTTGTGGTTTTTTTTCTAAAAAACAGGATAAAACAGAGGTGAACAAAATGCGAAATTACAATTTAGAATGAATGACAACTATCGTCTTCATCCAACTTCTATGAACAGTTGTTTTCAGGATTTAAAAAATGGTATTAATTCTATACCTGACATTCAGAATTTTATGAGCAGTTACAACAATCTACTTTGCTTACAATTTAATTAATTCACTTAAAACACAAACCATTTATCCCCCCTTCCAGATCCCACTGACCAGTTCCTACTACAGCACTGTAAAAATAAAACTGCCTCGAAGTCTAAAACTGGAGTTCTATTTGTCCCCAGTTTTGGATCCTAAAAAGTCACTTTAGGGTTATGACGATGAACACAGAATATTCTAAACCACTTAAATGTAGTGTAATTGCCAAAAAATTACATTTTGAATATTGAACTACAAAATCTTTTATAGAGGTTTAATTCAGTCATTTTCCTCACCAAAAGCAGATTTGATACATTAAATACTCTGTTGCAACCTAAGGACAAAAGAATTACTAAGTGGAACTAGTGGAGAACGGATTGTGTGGAGCACAGGTTATACAGATGCTATGGGAGTGGGGAGGGGCTTGGCTGGTTGGTTTTACTTTGACAGAATGCAAAAATGATTTAATTTTTTTTATAGTTTCTAAAAGATGAGGTCTTCAACTCATCTCTACAACCTCTAATGCATGTATTCCCACATATACGTTCTACATTATATTATGTCTTAGGAACTGTTCTAGCACTTCATATATAAAAGGAGTGTCCCCATTCATTTTATATGGATTACAGCAGAAGCTGTTATGAATGTTATTTTGAAATGAGTCTTCAATGGTAGCCATACAGTTCAAAGAGTTTAACCTATGTATCTATTAGTAACTGGTGTATCATAATACTTACTAGATGGTGCTTATCCCCATTTCTCCTAATGGTATTGTAACTGGGGCATAACCAAATCACAGGACATCCTGCTCTGGAGTTCTGAATAGGAAGTCAGGATTAGGTGTCGCCGACAAACAAACTTTACTGTCAGCTGATGTTTTTGGCTGACATTCCACCTAAGCTGCAGCACGTCTCAGCTGAGAAAACAGAGTACAATATGCCTTTCCTCTTCTTGCATATCACACCACATTCTTTTATTTATGAAAGCACAAAATGTCTGAAAGCCAGCCTGAGGCATCCTCAGTCCTGGTGGGGCCACAGCGTACCACAGGAAGCTGCAATTCCTTCTTAAACTGTGCATAGACAAGTTTTTGCTCTAGGATTCCTCACAAATGGAAAAAGTAAGTAAAATAAAGGTTATGTTAACATGTTACAGTACCACATGCCTTCAACTACAATTTGAACTCGTATTTATTGACCATCAACTCTTGTCCAATTGTATTAAAGAGAAAACCTGCAGGTTCTTTTCACAGAAGCTGTGTTTTGAGCTCTGTGTGGCTATTTATTTGCATAGTGAGCATAACCAATCTGAGAAATGGCGGAAGGACAGCATCAACCAGGATCAAGTATGACTGCACATAATTTTACTATTAATATCTATTGTCTGCTGGCTATAAAATCCTCTGAAGTGTATCAGAAGCTGCTCTAGGGGACCACACTGAAAACTGAAACAACTGTTTGCCAAGGCAGCCATTAAAACTTCCAGCCATTGAGTTCCTTAAAACTTTCCCTTCCACTTTCTGCTCACTAATTGTTTAAAGGAAAAGGAAATACCAAACTCAGACATCTGGCAGGGTGAACAGAAGAATCACCTGAACTGCTGCCATACTACAGAACTTGAAAATGGGATCTCTTCTGGATTCTCCTCCACATAGATGTGTGGGAATTGCCTTTTGGTGCTGCCAGATGTCAAAGGTGTGGGAGAGAAGCATGGGAATCAAAGACAGGCAGAGGGAGTCTAAGCAGAAATATTTTTGAAATGTGAAATGCAAAGATCTCCCTGGAACATTAACTCATCCTCAGTGAACACACACTGAATGAAAATGCACTTTCAGATGAATCATGATTTATATCTTAATGTATTACAACCAATGTGAGATACTTAGTTTTATTCCCAGAGCCCTAAAATCAAACCTTAATCAAAATTTAGTCCTCACTTCAAGTGCCACATGAAGTTTCAAGTTTTACATTAAAAAATAAGATTTTACAGATACTTCATACCTCCCTGTAATGGAAGAAAATGAAATTTAATCTTCTGGGCTACTTTCTCTCATGTTCTGCACTAAGAAAGCACTCAGCAGAGGACACTAAAAGTCCAATAGTCCAGACTAGAATAGACAGATTTGATAACCCTCGAGCTAGTGTATACATGTGGTCCCATTGCCATTCTGGATTCCTAGACTTAAATGGCTTAAAAGGCTGAAAAAGATTATTCAAGAAGAGACAAAATTATATATTAAGCAGTCAGAAGTCTTCTTTTCACAAACCTTATATAGAACTTAGCACATATGTAAGGAACACACTCACTGTAACTGAAATTTGAACTCTCACAACTAACCTTGCATCTATTTTCCTTACCTCAAATCTAGAGGTGAAAAGTTATCACCTTTCTAACACCAGGAAATATTCTATGATTTAAAAAAAATCCTCTGTCTGTAATGTCATTATTTTTAATCAGAAAAAAAAAAATTCCCCTCTTGAGCATCAGGAATCACTGCAAAACAGGAGGCAGCAACTGAAAAAGCAAGAAACATCTCCTTCAAATGACAGGTGCAGTTTTCAGAAGGAAGAGAGCTCTGTCTTGCTGCCTGAACAAGCACTGTCCTTTTGGAGTACAGTGTGGTTACAGCAAATCTTTTAGCCAACCTTTACAAAGGGAACTGTAGCATTCCAGTAAAAACCTACTTGAGAACAAAAGATCAGGAGTCCCTAGTTTTGAAGGATTGCAAGCTCTCTAGCAATGAAGACTGTTTATTATAAATAATTTGATGTATCAGATAGGTACCAACCATATGCATGCACTTGTGCCCATATTACATACACAGAGAAGTATTCAGCCAAGTTCAAAAACATTACAAGAAGTTTATGAGTGATGTATTTATTATTTGACTGCAACCATTTGTACTGCATTATACACTTAAGAACAGAAAATTGCCTGATCATCAAGATGGAAAAGCACAGTTTTGCCATGACACTGTTGAGCGGAAGATGACTACTTTTTCCCCCACACATTAGGTTTCAGGTTGGCAAACCCCATGGGGGCTTGCATGTAAAAAAAAAAGCAACCCAAAACAAAGCACCACCTAATTCATAACAAAACAAAACAAAACAACCAACCAAACAAAAATACCTCAGAAACAGATGTAAGAGTCTGGTGGATAAGGAAAGTGTGGATGCGACCCTCAACAAGAGGGAGTACACAAAGCATTATTTTGACGCGTTCAGCCTTCCACTTCAGTGCAGTGTGCTGATACACTTGAAAGGGGACAAGAAACTCAAAAAAGCCTATAGTTCCTCCTGTGAAATTTACAGTTCCTCTCCCTCCAAATGCCATATTTGATTACTGAAGTCTAGGGAACAACGTTACAGAAGCAGAGTTCAGCTACCCAGCATAAAAGAACCATTCTTCCTTGGCTGCCAGAGAAGAAAATAGAACTGGTGTGTCATTCTGCTTGACCTCCTTGAAATGACAGAGCTTGGCAACCGAATACGAAAAGGAGTGACTTCTGCCTTGTATTCCTGCCAGCTGCACCTGGAGATGTAAGACAGATCTCCCTATTACAATATAAAGAGCATTCAGGTATTATTTTCTCTTTTTTTTTTCTTTGACTTGTTTTTTACTAATGGTGAGTTTTCCCATCCTCAAAAGCAGAGGGGGTCTTTTGTTAAAAATTATGGGAAGGACAGAGCAAGAAAGGGAACCAAATCCTGTTTTCTTTCCTCTTGTTTTCCAACTCTTGGCAGAAAAGTGTTATTACCACCGACCCAACACAAGTAGACTCCTCGACTCACATACCAGGGAGCACCTCTGCAATTCTAGCATGCGAAATGAAGAGGGTTTTTTCACCTGAGTAGTTTGTCTTCTGACCAGACTAACCAGGAGCAGAAACAGCAGCAGAAGCAGCAGCACAACTCCTTGTTCTAGCATTTTCAGCAGTACGTATGGGTGGGTGTCAAAGCCTCAGGCAAATCCTACAAATAAACATTTTAGGTAGAGACACACATAACACACACAGAGACGTGTGCTATGGGGAGGAGAAGGAGACTTCTCCGAAATCAATATTTAAAATGTCAGTGTCAGGCTGAGGAACAAAAGCCCACTCCATGAGCTGGTACACAGTACAAGGCTGGTGCCATAGAGACACATTAATACATCAAGTCTACATTTGCTCTTTGCAGGGCTGTGTTCACACCGCAGTTCAAACCATAGTGCCTCTGATGGCCTACAGCATGTTCCCACCTTAGTGAGGAAAGGAGAAAGATAACCTCTGGAGTTTGAAGAAAAGGAAGAGAGAAGGCTCAGCTACTCTGGAGCCTTTCTTCTTCAGAAGGCTCCTATCACACAAGGAGGACATGCCACTAGGGAGAAAGATGAAAGGATTTACTGTTTCTCATTCATGTAACCGCCACTCCAAGCTCTACAAAGACTTCAAAACTTTAAGTACCCATATCCCACAGGAAGATACTGCAGTACTGTGTGTTCTGCAGTCTTCACAGATTTTTGAGTTAAATTGCCCGTTTGCCATGTTATTCCTCAAAGGTCATCTGCACTAATCTTTTCTGAATCTGAGCAATTGTTATGTAGTAGCAATGAAGTATCTCATACAAGATTTCAGTTTTCACATAGCAGCTTACAGGTTACTTTTAAGGTTGATAAAAAAGGTACTATACTATCAAGATATAAGTGGAATTCCATGGTTTGTTGAAATTTGTGGGTTTGGATTGCTAGTGTGAATAAAAGAAGGCAGCTTCTCAGACAAAGGCAAAGTGAGAGATCTGATTGTTAGCGGTAGACTTAACAGAATGAAGACAGGAAGACCTTAAACCTCAGATCAAGGCCTCTTTATGTTAATTCTCTTTACTTGTCTGGTGACAGCAGATGAACGGAATCTGAAGAACATAGGCTGAAGGACACAATCATAAATATTGAACTTGTAGCCAACCTGTAACATGCTGCCTCCAATCAAATATATGAAATTTTAGCATAATTTTTAAAATGTATCAAAAGGCACTTGAAAATTCTGCCCTAATATCAGCTAAGGTTTCCACCACAACATGAACTTCTGGGTGTACAACGAATCTGACTTCTGTCTCCTAAAGACTGACTTCTATATAGCTTTTAAGATAATATGATTCAACTTAGAAAATAACAGATATTTTTTTTTCCCAGCAGAGCAACAACGTATCTATGAATGAAAGGAATTGATACTCACTTCATACTTTTCTCTATATACAGACTATATGGAATTTAAAATAAGAATAAAGAGACACTTAAAAACACTGAAAAATTCTGAATACATGGTCCGAAAAAATGTCTTTATATATATATGTCTATATGCTGATGCACATCAATGAAACTAGAAATTAAGAGGAAATATGACAAAAGATGGAAAGTAAAAATCAAAAAGGGAGAAAATCAACCTAAAACATTTCAACTGAAGACAAAAAAGGGGTGTAACAGGTACTAAAAAAAAAAAAAGATTCATTCATCTACTGCAGGATGTTCATTAAGATCATGTTAAAACAGAAATCTTCAGACTGAAAGCAAAACTTGGTAATACTAAATAAAATTCTGATGATTTACATCAAAGAGAAACAAGAGGGAGCTAAACAGAAAGCCTCACAGAGATAGAACAAATTGAAAGAAAATTAAAAACTGAGAGAGGGAAGAACATCCAAAAGTAAAATGGAAACAGGATTGAAGGAAAGCAGCATAAAAGGATTTTAATAACTAAAAGAAAAAGCAGAACTCTAAGAAAAATACTTTCACTAAAGTATAACGAAAACAAAATCTGCACACAAATTGTTGCATGATAAAAGACAGGGAGAAAATGAATAAATAACAGAGAAATGAGAATAACAGTGACACTCTTTAGTGCAGATGGGTCTTTTCATTCCAAACATACTAAGAAGAATTCTTCACTTCAAATGGAGTCAAAGACCAATGCAAAACAGCAGTGACAAAAACAGTAGCCCTAGTAGCAGCACCATGACTTCTCTGCTATCATCTGGCCAGTCATCAGGATCCTCTGATCTAGTAGCTCACAAACGTTCACAGTCACCTCCTTGCTATCATGGCAAAGCCTGGAATTTGTTCCAGTAGCAGCTGAGTGACTCCTGTAGGTACTAGGTCAACTCCCTTAGGGACAAGTTTCTGTGTCCTGAAAGATTTAAACTGTTTGACATTTTAATCCTAAATCGGAATTTCTTCTGGTTGTAGTATTTTGTTTCTTTGCTTACTACAAACAATGGGTCTGAAGAAAAGTACTAATTAGCCTTAAAGGTTTACTTGCAGCCTTTACTTTATCTTGACGCTCTTTGTCTATACCTGCACACGCAGAGCTTTGAGCAGCTGAGCTTGGTTTCTGTGATTGCCACCGGATCACACACCACAAATTCATTTCTTTTATCTTACATCATACCGCATACCAACATTCTAGTGCTAAAAAGTCCTTTCCTTGCCTCAGAATCTGGAGAAGGAACTACTGAGAAGAATGTATATATACAGAAAGAGTTCTAAATTAAATAGCCTCTAAAAAAGAAGTCTCTGATATTGTGAACTTGCACTACTTTCAAGCATTTTTACTCTTGCATTTGGGGGAATGAAACTAAACAAAGCACTCCTGAGCCATGAGGGTATGACATAAATGCCATTTTCACCTACTGAAGTAAGTCACTAGCAAAAGACAGCAGATTAATTTTATATCAAGACCTTAAAATAGAACATAACTTTATAAAAATACATGTTTTAGTGTAACTTCTGAGAAACACTGAGAGACTGTGAACATAAGAAGTCCAATAAGGTGATACCTGTGTTCCTTTTTGTCATAAGACACCAAATGCTCCGTAATTATATGTAAATGGGAATTATATGTAAAAGTAATTAATCTCCTTCATGAAGGAGACAGCTGAAATACAAATATAGCTATCCAGATTAATGCAATACTGGAACAGGTCTTGAATCATATACATCAGATCATCCTCTCCTGGTGCCTGAATGCAAACTAACAGGATGGGACTGCACCTGTACAGGAGGAAGGGTAGCAAGAGAATGAATGTCAAAAGAATTGGAAGAAAAACAGTGTGTAAAACTGCACAGAAAATCAGGACAGACATAAAAGACTTTATAAAGAAACCAAAAAAAAAAAAAAAGTTGAGAAATTTGTAGGACAATGCTGTCTAGAAAGATCTGAGTTGAAAGCAAAGAAACTGTCTCTTACTGCTTTTTTTCCTACAGGGTTCTGTGAAGAAGGAACTGTCTGGTCTGTCTTTATAAACAAAATAAATCAAATATCCATATATCTAAGCTTCTCTTTCTGATGAAAACAATCTGAAAAATGTTCCCCAAAATGAATGAATAGCTCCACGTCTGAGAAGTTGCAACACCAGTGTTAAAAGCAGGACTGAAAGAGAGAAATCATTAGCTTCTTTTCCTCTTTAACCAAGCTGAAAATAACTACTTCAAAAACAGCTCAAAATTTTGCAAGAAGTAATGTGGCACCCAACTGTTTCTGGGAAGTGCCACAGAATGGCCTGCAGATAAAAACAAAATCTTTGTTAGGCCAGTAATTAATTACAAAGCATTCAGGCAGACTGAGAGGCTCTAGTGCAACACCTTCTGTCCCAAAAGGCAAAAAAAAATTCAATGATATTCTGAACTAATGAAGTTGAAAATACTAACAGAGAGAAGCTGCAAAAAGGGCAGACAAAGTTGACAACTAATTTTTAAAGAAAAAAGAATATAAAAATCAAAATTCATTACCTTCATCAGGCTTACTAGAAAGCGTTAACAGTTGTTTCCTATCCAGTTTAACCTGCAGTAGTCCAAATGAGAGAACGGGGAATTTCCTGAACTTACACCAAAGCAAAAACCTACTGATTTTGTAGGGAAAGCTCCCTGGGAGGCACACTTGGCTCAGCTCAACCTCATCACCTAAAATAATGTTCAGGAAATCAATTTGGAAGTAGTAATTCTAGTGAACAATGTTAGTAGCCCCCTGTGATGTTACTGAAATTCTCCAAAGACAAGAGAGAGAGTTCTTTAGATCTGAATAAGCCTTTAACAGCTTGTATGAGGTCAGAGACCCAGGTAAGGACTAGGAGAGATGATTAAGGAACAATTCCATCAGCAGTGGCAGTGGAATACTTGAGTTGTGCATCAAATACCAGTAAAGGTATTTAGAATAAATTAGCAACTGAACAATGCAGAAATATCTGAAAGATGATGAGACAAGGCCAAAGACACTTAAGAGGCTACAAAATTGGTCACGGGTCTCCAACTGTCTTTCACCTTGGTGTGCCATCAGATTGAACAATTGCCAGTGAGAAACACTGCTAGATCTAAAAGGACAGAATCCATGAAAAACAGACATGCAATCTTAGCAAAACTGATTTGGTTCTTATTTACTGTGGTATGTCATAAGACATAATGTATAAAGGTCAAGGACAAATTCACCTTGTGGCTAAGTGCTAAATGATATTTTGGATTGGATGTTGCCATGAAAAAGGTTGGTATTTTTGATGAAAGATGCTACCTTCTGCTGTTTGTTTTTGGTTTTGTTTTGTTTTTCTGAGTGTGTTCACAAAAATGGCTTTTTTCTTGTAAATCACTAGGATTACGTTAGATTACTTAGCTTTGGCATTTATTTCTCCCCTGCAATGGGAACTGTCTGCAAGTACTCAACCCCTGGCTAGCCAGCTGGGTCAAAAGTGGAAACAATATCTTTCTAAAACATGTTGATCTTGGCAAGGATCTCTTCAACACATCACCACAACAATAGATTTAAATAGAGACACAAAAAGCAAGCTTGTTAGTGCCAAAAAAAATTGGGAAAATAAAGTACATTTCCTATTCTCAATATCGCAAGTAATAAAAAATATCTCTTAACAATCAAATCATGCTGACAAAGCAATGTTAAAATCACTTGGAATAGAGCCAAAAAAAAAAAAAAAAAGAGAGATCAGAACAGATATGAGAGAGACAATATGCACTGGACTGTGAAGCCCACTTCGTATAATCACAGAAAGAGACATAAAAACCAGCATGATATGCGTTATTGCTATCAGCTGTTGAACAAGTTGGGAATATAGTTAAAATATCAAATAGAGATGGAGAGACATGGTATCATGGGTTACAGTTTTGTCAAAGACACGTTTGTTTGTTTGTTCAGAGATAGTTCTTCAGCGTGAACAATTTCTTCCTCACCTGTCCTTAATCAGATCTGCCTGTATGTATTTATATGGCACCTAACACAATGTAGACTCCCTAAATACTAGCCACTATAACAACCTATTACTTTAGTGAGTAGGAGAACATAAACAGGCACAGATTACAATTAAGATGCCTTAAAATATTCTAAAATTATGGGTAATTCAAGGATGCCAGGCAACTAAATGGTAGCAATAGCTTTAACACTTTCTTAAAAAAAAAAATAAAAAAAAAAAATAAAAAAAAAAAATAGTAACCCTTTGGATAACCTTTAGAAGAGACCTTCTTTTACAACTGAGAAGTAGAATTTTTCTTCAAAATATATATCTATTTAGAAAGCAATGTTTCTGAATATTTACAAATCATTGGTCAAGTCTAGTACTATGATGATCAGACCTTTATTCATCATTTTAATACATTTTGTTCTGATCTATGGCATCAAACAGATGCAAGATGTAGTTTTGTACCTGGGAATGCAGTTCATCAAAGTATTCTAATATTAATCCATGTTAAACAACATCAGACTATACAAGCTTTCCAGCCAAATACTAACCCCGGGTCCCAAGCTGCTGAGAGTATAAGAAAATCTTCATATGTGACAAAGCTGCCAGTTGATACACTTTTTTCTTTTTTTTTTAGGATGAAAAGAAAAAGCCACAAGCATCTGCATAGTTTAATACAGGAAGAAGTACTTCAGTCCCTAAAATACCATCAATATGCTTGATTTACCCACTGAAAAACACTAGGTAATTTTTTTTTCAGTTCAGAGGTGTATTCTTTTTGAGTTACTTTGTGTCTTCCACGAGAAAAAAAAACAGATTAATGTACATTTTGTAAAAACAAACATATCTCCTCTTAAGCACTGTATGTGGGAGTTAGCAGGGCTTTCGGACAGGCAGTGTTACTAAAACGGTGAAAGAGAATACACAATAAAATCAGTATTGCATGCAAGAAACTGTGCAGTCTTGAGATTTTGTTTTGCTTCTTTAATCAATTAGGCAATAGCTTACACAGTTTCCAATTATTTGTGACTATACAAGGATATGGAGTTAATATTGGCCCGTGACGTTTCAACACACTGTGAAAGTGTCATTAATGAAAAAGCTGGGAATAAGGGGTACCTCCTTCATCAGATGGCCTTGTTATCTCACTGCAGTAAGAAAAGGTAGGGTTCGTGTCAGAGCCATCTGATTTATAATCTCCCAAACCGGTAAAATGTAAATACTGCTTACTGTAACGGTTTGCTCTTTCTAAAAAGGCAGAAAGAAAGAATATCATAGTAAACAGGTGACAGAAGTGCAAATATGAGCAACAGCAAAAACCCCAACAGAGCTAACATTGATACCCCAATGGCACTAAAACTAGAGAAAAGTGCAATTTTCACAATTTCGAATTCATTTTGAACACTATTGGTTCAAAAGGTTGCTTCAAAATCAGATACAAGTAAGCTTGTTTTCTGCTTTAGAAGAATAAATGAAAGGTAGGAAGGAGATACTGGGGGGAAAAAAAAAAAAAAAAAGAGGTGAAGATGAAGCATATAAAAATTTCCAGTGGAAAGTTAAAATGTTGCTTTATTCCAGTATGCATAAGTGCATGTGGAAATACTCCTGTATGACATTCAAGAAATATTTAAATTTGCCCTACTAGTAAAAAATAAAGTACATGTACAAAATTAAACATTTAAAAGAAACACCTCTAGGGGGAAAAATATTCAAAACCTTGTAGAGCCAAAACTTTGCTGCTTATTATTACATTACTTCCTCTCCTTTTCCATCTACCCTTAAATTATGAATGCCTTGTAGTTGCAAACAATAGCACAAGTTACAATATTATCTGTCACATAAGCAAACTGTGCATAGAAAACACATCAATTTTATAAAGAGGCCACCTTCTATATCTCTGAAATTTTAGTAAGATCCAACTATTTCAAAATTGTACTCGTAGTGAGCACAAAGGAGGTCAATGCTTTTTAAGCAACCACTTGTGAGTAACTGTTATTATGAAGTTATATACAAGTTATATGCTAGTGCTATGAATAACTGTTATTTACAGTTAGATTTATTTCACTATTTCTTATCTGCACATGTGATTACTGCTGAAGGTCCTATAAAACCTTGCTTTTAAAACACTACAGTTATATTTATGAAAACGTAAGACATATGGCTGGCACACTGACCTGAAAATTTATTGTGTCAATTTAGTTTCATAAAGATAAAAAGGTCTAACTGGGGAAAAGTCAGGATATAAGCAATACCAGAAAGCATGTGCAGACTCCTAGACTGAATATTGTCCTCCAGAGGATCAATGTCGAAGATGGAGCCAGGATCTGTGCGCCAAACTTTAAGATCTTTTCGCAAAGCACAGAAATTATAAGACAGACAAACAACAAAGGAAGTAAAAGTATGAGCGGAATGAGTTTTAACAATCAGCAACCAATTTCTTTCATCTAGAAATTAACCAAAATATCTAGATATTCACCTGAAAGGACCGGAAACACTAATTTCCTGCTTAAAAGAACTTAGTACATTCATTTCAAGCACTGACATTATTTTAAGAAGACTCTTTCTCTCAATTTTTGTTTTCCTTTTCTAAATATGACCATAGTATTTTCTTAAGTCTAAATAACTGGAAACGAGTAATACATCACATACCAGAGCTATTTTCCACTAGCAGAATTGAAATCATCAGAGCTGCACGATAATCTTCCTAGTCCAACAGCATCATTATTTCATGAAGATGCTGCAGTATATATCCCTATAGCTGACAGCTGGCAGTATATGTCTCTACACCTGACACAGGCATTACAGGCTCTCCTTTGCATACAGTACAGATCAGGTCAGTATACAAAGCAGTACCGGGGCATAGTTCACCTTATCCAAAATAAATTTCTACCAGTTATTCAATTCATATAGACTCAAAAGTATCCATCTTTCTTGATTAACAGCAAAAAAAAAAATAAAAAAAAAAAATGGACTAGGGTGACAAATTCAGTTGTAGGAATCTACATTGTAGACATCTACAGTTGGGTAAAATTAAGCCCATTCTTGATCTTAATTAGTAGTTCCCTTTGTCTTCCAAATATCTAAATTTCCTGGGATACAGACTTACTGTTGATCCACTACCTCACTATCAGAAAGCATTTTCTAAATTCGATGTATGGATTCAACAACAGTAGCAATTATAAGATCTTCAATTTATATAAGTTATTAATATCTCTTGAATTCACATGTATGAACTGGACATTGAAAGAAAAAAGAGTCCATAAGAAATAATTAATTTCATATGCAAGTTCAAGTTATAATTACTGCAGAGAAGTGAATACAAATTCAACCACGTTTTTAACAATCTTTTAAGAAATAATTATGGTGTTGTACAAGAGGAGGCTTATAACAAAGCAGAAGCAGCTACAGTGTAAATTCTTGATCTACTCACATCAATCTAATATATACAATTCATATCTACTACATCTAAATATATAATAATCATTTAATCTCTCCAAACTAGTTTAAAATAAAACTTTAATGTTATGTACGATCAGTTAAAGCACAGATCTACCAGATCACACATTTTTGCTTCTTGGGTAGACCTGTCTGCAAGATTTGCACAATGCACTGGACATGAGAAAAATAACTGTCTTCCCAGCTCAGTCTTTTTGCTTGTTTGATTGGTACCAAGCTAAATAAGGGGTTGATAGGTAAAGCAGGAATGTGAGGACTCCAAATACATCATGTTCCAAATGATTAGTAGTCTAGAGGAAATGGAAAGGACAGAGCTAATAAAATAAATCCCATGGCTTCAAAATACGTAAAATGTATGTACATTATGTGTTATCTACTGCTACTCCCCTAAGGTGAGGCATACTGCTAACTCCCCCTTGACAGGATGAATAAAAGCCAATGCAAAATCTTTTCATAAACTGTGTTAGTCTTAACAGTGATAAATTATGTAACTACATAAAGTACTGAAAGGCATGAAAGGGGTGGGGGAACTGGTGAATGCCCAATTTTTTCCTGTTTGATCATGGCTTACTAAGTGAAAACATAGCAAGTCCTACAGAGAAGGACTTAGGGGTACTGGCAGATGAAAAGCTGGACACGAGCTTGCAATATGCCCTCGCAGCCCAGGCAGCCAACTGCATCCTGGGCTACATCAAAAGCAGCGTGACCAGCAGGTCAAGGAAGCTGATTTTCCCCCTCTACTCTGCTCTCTTGAGACCCCATTTGGAGCGCTGCGTCCAGCTCTGGAGTCCTCAGTGCAAGAAGGACATGCACCTTGTTGGAGTGAGGCCAGAGGAGGGCCACAAAAAGGATCAGGGAGCTGGAACACCTCTCCTATCAAGAAAGGCCAAGAGAGTTGGGGTTGCTCAGCCTAGAGAAGAGAAGGCTCCAGGGAGACCTTATGGTGGCCGTTCAGTACATGAAGCAGATCTGTAAGAAAGATGGGCGCAGTCTTTTTAGCAGGGCCTGTAGTGACAGGGCAAGGGGTAATGGTTTTAAACTAAAAGAGGATAGATTTAGACTACATATAAGGAAGATATTTTTTACAATGAGGGTGGTGAAACACTGGAACAGGGTGCCCAGAGATGGTAGATGCCTCATTCCTGGAAACATTCAAGGTCAGGTTGGACTGGGCTCTGAGCAACCTGATCTAATTAAAGATGTCCCTGCTGATTGCAGGGAGGCTGATCTTTAAAAGTCCCTTCCAACCCAAACTATTCTATGATTCTAAGTACAGCTTCATGGCAGCATGGTAGCATCAATGTAGCAGCCACTGATTTATATAGATTTTATCCATCTCTGTGATCTGAAATAACATGCACAGAATCAGCATCCTGGAAGTTACAACTTCCTAGTAACTTTTGCAAATTTAAAATATCCTTATACTCCTGTGAGAGCTCAGTTAGAGTAATTTATCTTCGGGGATTTAGAATGGCTTTAGCATGGTCAAAACTAGCGCCTATTTTCCAAAGCAGAAGTATTAATTTTAACAATCAGGCATTTGAAAAAGTTGTTACAGCTTCACCAATACTACTTTAAAAACCAACCAGATGGACTCTAACACAGAAGTCCTTTTCCTAATTGAATGAACAATTATCATCTAGGAAAAATCTCAAGAGAGTCTTGGTTGTTTTTTCAGTCTGTGATTTTCTTTTCTAGGTGTCAAGGACATTCCAAGACCAGAGAGTTCAATGCTTCTTTTTAGGCAAGCAGATATTATAATTGCAGTTCACCCTGAAAAACCATTAGTTCAAATACCACTGGATATTAGGCTCACAGGCTTGTCATGGTCTATTTCCTTTAAATAGTTGCACTATTTTTGGTGTTTGTCGGGCATGGGGAATTAAGATCCTGTATCTTGTGTTTTGATATTGGAGTATTTTAAGGTGATAAACAGTATTTCAGTTACCTACAGCTCAAGAATTTCTCACGGATGTCATTAATCTCTTAATTCTAATCTGTTTGTGCTAGCAAGCCTTCAATTACTGAACCCAGGATTGCACTCATCATTCTCTGATAGGGTTATAGCACATGTCCAATGCAGTACAGGGTAGGTCTGAAGTGAGCACTAGACAGCATATTGCAAACTGTATACGAAACTGCAGTTTTGCAGGAGCTTTTTTTCTCCTCCCTTCGGCTGAACTTCTAGCTGGAAGTGACTCCAAGTGCTTGGGTCTCTACAGACAATGAATTTCTGAACAAGTTGTTGCCCTAGATCCAGAATGTGTGACCCTCTGAGACTTTTGTGGTCTTAAAAGCATCAGTACCTCCTGCAAGCAGAGCTCTCTAACTAATCACTTTTGCAAAATCCCTTCTGACACAAGGATGTAGCTACAGACATGTAAAAGGTGGGTATACAAAAGGAAATAAATACACTTCTTTCTGTAGTAGAGACTCATTTGGAGACCTGAAGGAAAAGACTGAACAAGCATTGCCAGGAATGACATAGATACAGTTAACCTTGCCTTAGACAAGAGTATGGACTATATGACCCACCGGTTAGTCCTTTTGACCTGCAGTTTCTCTGATTTTTGAGAGGAAGACTTAAAGTCAGCTCTTTCTATTATTCCTATGTATGAAGGATTTTACAGTGCTAGCTCAGTGTGTTTTTCCACGTACAGAACCTGTGCAGTCTACGCTCTCATAAAGCACAGAAAAACAGAACAAGGAAACATAAAAAGCAAAAGGAAAAAAAAAGTCAGGCTACCATTTCCTTTGCTATACTAGACTCGTTAACTTTTAAGAGATTCCAAATACCGATTTCGATTTTGAAATACTGTTTATTATGAATACTCCAAATGACATAATGCTGCAATATTCTGCCTCTACATACACAAACAATCTGCATTTTGCCCTCTGAACACCTGGTGTTATCTCGGACCATCTTTTAGAACATGACTTCCGAATGTTGGCTTACCAGAGATGTAGTGAGTTACTGATGAATTACAGCTTGAGATATTTTGAAGGCTGTATAAAATCCTAAATCAAGAGGTAAATTGAGCATATGCAGGTCTGGAATAATTGCTGAATGACAGAAGGGGAAATCTCAAACAGGTCTGCAACATTTAAACATTGACATCTTGGAGTATCACAGCTTTAATCATCTCTCTTCTGTGCAAAATGAAGATAATTTTGGCCTTTCTTGAAGAGTCAAAATTCAAACTTAAAGTAATAGCAGTGACTATCCATATTTGAAAAAAAAATAACAGAGCAAATGACAAAGTATCTCCTATTCATTCCCATTATTACTTCACTAGAACCTAACATTGTTCAACTCAAGTTTCATACTGAGAAAAGAGCAAAAATGAAATCTGGCAGTACTTTTTCCCGGTTATAATGGAAGAAAAACAAGTAGCGGCTTTCATATTCCCCACAGTGTTTTCAATAGCAACAATATTTAACAACTTACCAACAATTATTCCAGGTCTTCTATCCATTTCAACAATATGTGGATGCACACCCTTATATGCTGCATCACTCACAATTTGGGTGTTTTTCCTCACCCGCTCTGTTATAGGATCGTCTACCACTGGGGTGAAGCCTCTGCCCTTAGTCTTCTCAAAATCTTCATGGTATTTTACCTAGGAAAACAAAAAGAATTAAATTTTTCTCCAAGCTGCAACTGACAGTAACAATGCATGTGTTTCTTTTATGAGGCACTTACATTCTTTGGGTTTTGCACCAAAATAGAATTGTTACACACGTGAGATAGATTGGATGGTCGGGCAAGTCTCTCCTAGCTCCCTGACTTGGTTACCTGATATTTTATTATCATTTTTGCATTTATTTCCCATTGCCACTGAATTGCACATTAACCCAAGCTGCAAAGCATCATCTTATAGTCATATGGGACAGGAAAAGGCCTCAGGACGTCATCTGGTGCATTCCTTTCTCTACAATACGATAACTCTCCAGTGATGTAGACAACTACATCTGTTAGTAAAAAATATTCCAGCAGTAATGGTTCTAAAGAACTCAAGTATTTTACTTGAGTTTTTTAAAACTGAGAATTTTTATTATATGCACAGTATTGTACAAAAGGCGCTGCCCTTTTGTTCTTTTGTTTTATCATTTGTCAGACGGCTTTAAACATAGGTCTTTAGAAAGAACTGCAGTTATTCTAAGCAGCCTGCTTTAAAAAAAATAAATAGAAAGGATATTAGGGTAGAAAGTGTTATATAACCAAGTGTTGGAACAAAACCAGTATTAGTAAGAGTTATAAAGTAGTATCCCTGATTATGCATATTTATTTTAATAATCTTTATGATCAAAGAATTGACAGACATTCTCACACAAGCAAATGCACAGAAAACAACTCATTCCAAGACCAAAAATCACGCAGAAACCAGGAACGTGCACAGGCACAAGGTGAAGTGTGTCACCTAATCCAGTCAAACTGTGTGATGCTCAAATGAGGCGTGTACTTTTTTTAAAGAAAACAAACAAAAGAACAGACTTTTAACTGTTAGAAAACTGTTTATTAGTATTTCAAAAATGTTCATTACAGTCATATGCAGTTAGCAAACACTAACTCAACAAGCGTAAGAAAATATTCCTTCCATACTTGAGCAGAGAGTTTTATCAGTTACCTATATTAATGGAAGGCAAAATCCAGTGGAAGTCAAGTGCCATTCCTTAGTATACTCTAGTTATAGGAACAAAGTACCCTACCATTGAGATGTTGTTTTGTGTTTCTTTGACATGCCTTAGCTCAGGTGTGTCTAGAAGCACACTACGTCTACCTTTCATCTGCCTCTGATCACTGCTGTACTTGACCTGCAAAACAGCAACAAGAGCACACAGTTTTTATTTACAGTAGAAAGGACAGAGAGAATCACACCATGCAACGGTACACTTTCCAAATCACAATGTCCAACATTTTTTCTTGTTTGTTTCTTTACACTCATTTTCTAGTGACTTATTTCAGAAGGAGGATACTGAGGAGCTAGTATGTTGGTAAGGACAAAGGGCATACTTATTCCATCAATCACTTAGAACGTTTAAATGACATAAGTGAAATAATTTATCAAAATTAGAAAAATAAGATAAATAATAAGAAAACACCACCGTAACTTTGACAACTTTAAAATAGATTTGTATGGCTGATGACAAGCTACCTTCTATTACCCAGATAGATCTAGATTCTGTCCTTAGTCTGCAGCACAAAAGCAACATGTCTGGGACAAATCTGAGTATGCTGTTTTCAGTGCAAACTTTTGCGTTCTGTGTTTTGTGCATCAGTAACTACAGAACCTCCTACATCACATTTCTCCTAATTAGCTTCTTTTGTGGCATTTTACAGACTTGTAAAGATGCAAGGTTCATTATCTGTTTTTTTAAAAAAGGGTAAAATACCCTTCACACACAAAATTCTAAACCAGTAGAAGTAGTTGGTCCTACTTGTTGGTGTGTAGGAGTGTAGCGAGCATTCCTATTGTTTCTTCTGCCTGTTTGATTTCTTCTGCTAATGGACTCTCTTAGCTCCTAAGAGAGCTGTAACCTGTATTGAGTGTTAGTAAATATTTTAGAATTACCTATACTTCACACTCAAAGCATTACTTACTGCACATTCTTCAAATCCTTCTTAATTAAACAATAAATTTTCTTAGCAAGTATATTCACCTACATATTCTTTTGAATAAAAGGCATTTTCTGACAAAAATAACTACAGCCAACATAGTTTGGTTTTCATCTACTACTCATTAACATAGAGGAGTATTTATTCCTGTAAAACTTAAGAAACAAAGTGAAGGAGTCACTTGTTAAATAAAGCTTAATTTTCAGAAATATAAAAAAATATTTAAAATCTAAAACTGTTGGGAAATTTTCCTCTTATTTTTAGCTATGCACCTCGAAGCTCATTGACTTCGGTAAGTATGCATGCGCATTTTAAGAATGCTACTTAAGACATACACAGTTACAAAGTCAGATTCTGTTCCTGTATCCTTAGACAAATCCTCTGACAAATCTAACCTACTTTACTTTTCTCCCTAAACTCAGTTTTAAAGCGTTCTCTACTATTAATTCCCTTCTGCCACCTTGAGACAGTGGCTTTGCAGGAAACCTGTTCTATTTACCATCTGCAGGGGCTTTGTCATTGATGTGGTTTCAACGTTGAGGACACAGACTGTAATATAACCAGCCTGGTCCTTTACTTCACCACAGAGGTTTGACTCCCACCATACTTCATATTAGAACTGCTTCATACACCACTATAATGGTGATTTGGAAAAAAAAAAAAAGAGAAAGCATTATCATAAAAAAAACATAAAATATAGTATTTTACTCTTTAGTAATGTTTCTATTTAGGACTACTCATCTCTGACACCGATGGCATGTCGCAGAGTGGAATGGATGACTATATGCTTTGAATCATAAAAAAAAAAAAAAAGAAATTTGCACTAAAATTAAATTTTCATTTCCTTTATTCTTTACTGTAAATCATTCCTGCAATCTAGCAACTAAAAGCAGGTAACAAGAGATGAACATTCTTGAAAGAATGACTGACCTCTTCTGACTCTCTCCTTGAAAAGTACTGGTGCCAAAACAATCACCTACTTTTTTTGCAAGAATATTCAGGCAAGTCTGAATATTTTTGTTGCCCATATGTGCAGCGCATATACTCAAAGGATAAAAAAAAAAATCCCTTCAGTGGATGGTGCAGTTGGATTCATTTGACACATCAAATCAAAATGGAAAAGCATATCCTTGTTATATTCCTATAATGACTGAAAATCTAAATCACATAAAGATTCAAACAACTTGCCGAACTAATATTGTCTTGATTCTTCTTGACTCTCTCTATCTCAGGAGTGACACTCACAGCAGTAGCTCTGCCAAGTTGCTCTCTGTAGTGAACCTATTATTAACAGAATAAAATGGTACATACTATTTCAGCTAAAGCAATATCACACTGTATTACATTAAAATGTATGATTTAAAAGGTCATCCAGGAAACAACTGAAAAACTCAAATGCATTTGAAGTTTATTAAAGCTTATAAAACTTGATTTTTGAAGCATAACCTTGAATTCTTTCTCTATAGTCGTCTTATTAATGCATTTGTGTGGATATATAAACACATATGCACACAACATTTTGACATTTACCACACTGGTTTGTGGCAGTATAGAGAAATATCTTATATGAGAAAATGGGTAAGTCACAGGTAATGCAATAAAGCCAAGCAGAGCAAATGAAAAAAACTAAATTTGAGCAATGTCCATTGTAAATGTGTATTTGCCCAGACATAGAGATTCCTTAAGGGTACTATCCGTGTTCAGACTTTTATACTCTACATATTCAAAGGTGATTAAACATAGGGAGTGCAATACATCAGAGAATTGCCAATTGAATCCAACTGCCTAAACTTCACCATGTGTTTATTTCAACATACTGTAGGAATCCCTTCTATCAATGTTCAACAAAATACACTTGTAGCAATGATGCACTAACCAAATGCACACTGAAGGCTGGATCAGTATCTGAAAAGGATAAAGGATAGGATGTGGCATCTATAGACCAATCAGCCCAATGTTAACTCTGCCCAAGTACTGGGAAGTCAGACATGGTAGGCATTTAGTAAGTAATTAGAGAGAGATTCTTGTATGATTTATGTCAATCCATATAGTTTTATGTTTCCATACAAACATTTTTGTTATTTATTATTTTTTTAATTTTTTTTAAACAACACTCTTGGGTTTGTGTCATAAGAATAACTGTGCTGATACATTATACTGAGAATTCTGCAGTACACTGTGGTATGAATATATGTATTGTTCAAGCAATCGTCTTCCCACACAACACAGTATTGGTCTGTCCACATAAATATATTCCAGTCGAAAAATGAACATCTTATAAAAGTGATGGCAAGTTATCAAATGGATTAAACTTGCAAACTGACATTTGTAAAGAAAAAATAATTACTCAAGACTTAATGCTTCTAGAAATGTCTGAAGTTAAAGACTCTTCACCCAAAGCTATTCCAGTGACCTGTAAGAGAACTTAATCTTTCCAATGAAACTTCAGCAGTGCAGGAAGGCAGCAGAGTGCACCAGTGTGCTTATCTTCTTCCTTGTGCTCCTGCAAAAGTAAGACTTTCAACTGTAAGCAATTTTTTTTAGAAAAAAAGGTGGAAAATGATATTCGGTTAAAAAAAAAAAAAAAAGACAAAAAACCTGTCAAGTTTTCCTGCAAATATCCAAGGCAGAGAGTAATATTTTAGCATTACAAAATATTGCAGCCATTTCTTTAATCAAATATGTGATGCTTCATGTGCCATTTCCCAAACCAAGCAACAGCTTTTCACAATTGCTTCCTAAAAGGTTTTTCAAGTAATTCCATTACTGAACCTGCACATAACTCTAAGAAAAGGCAGAGCTTCTTTTACTCATCCTCTGCACCCAAAAATTAAACAAAGGATTAAACAAGAGTCACTTCCCATGCTGACATTTTCTTGATTCCTCTTGACTCTTTCAATCTCAGGAGTGACGCTCACAGGTGTAGCTTTGCAGAGCTGTTCTTTGTACTTAACCTAGCAAACACGGCAGAAGATATTACACAGAGACTTCTGAGAAACAGAAATACAACAGTTAGGTACCATTTTAAGTGTACACTACATTTAGATGGAAAATATAATTCCTTAATAAACATCCACATCTTTCCACACTGTACTTAATACTCACCCTCTTGCAGTTCTTCTATTTCAGACAAAGACAACTGACACTTCAACAAGAATAGTTAATTCTCACTGATGTTAATCCAACTGCAAGGCTAAGGATTTATCATTTTACCATTAACCAATTAAGTTAGTGGACAAACGGGAACTAGCACAACCACCACAGACATATTTACAGAGGTACAAACACATTTAATACAGCAGAGAGAAGTATGCAAGCAATGAAAACAGGGCACACATTGCTAATATTCTTCTGGTTTTCCTTAACTCTCCTTAGTTCGGGTGGATCAGAAATAGTTGTTGCATGCTGAATTTCTTCCTTGTATTTAATCTGCACAACAAATATTACAAAATATTAGCAACTTAAAGAAGATATACACGAGCACAAAACCACAACAAACATTCTGTAATCTCTCCTTCACACATATTGCACAGCTAGATAACACCTATCAACAGTATTGACCTGAAATGGAACAGTTATATTTAATTTCTGCAACAGGCTGTTAGAGTCTCCAATGCATCTTGCTTGATATAAAGCAACAGAGAGTGTATATAAAAAGCCTAGTATCCTAAAACACTTAAAGCAGGATTATACTTCACATGGGATTGTGGCTATCTTCATGACTATTGGGATGCTCCATATACTACTTGGAGTGATACAGTATATTTTCTTTTTGTTTACAATGGCGATAAAACTGCAAAATCCACAAAACATTCAAAATTGTACGTGCAGTGATACATAATAGTTGGAAACATTTTTCATTAGCAAGACTCAAAGAAAGAAAGGTACTTTAAGAACAAGGGAACAGCATAAGATACCAATTTGTACAGTTTTATATTAACGTGGCATACAAAATTTCTGTTAAATACATTTTAAGGCTTCAAAATTGAGAATTCAAAAATCAGAAAATGACACAATTAACTTAAATGTAACCTTAATTTCGTCCCTTGTACAAATATGCTCCATATTCAGCTTTTAATATATTTTATACTACTTCATTCTTTTTCTCTTTAAGGACTTCATAATCTTCTTTATTACCAAAAGCTGTTTTTCTCAAGAGAATTCTGCCTCATTCATTACACATAATCAATGACTCTTACTTAGTGAGTACTTGGCATGCAAACCATGACTGATGGGGATTTTTTTGTCTTTAACTGCTCTAAGGTCCTGCTTTGATGACAAAATTACTGATTTCTTCAGGAACTCACTAAAGCATTTGAGTTTTTCATACACATTCATTTACTAACTTTACTGTGAAATGAGGAAAAACGTAACTGTGACAAGAAAAAGTACTATTTTTACTACGGAGCACAGACAAGTAACAGCTAATCTAGCTACATAATTTTAAAACCCATAGAATTATGTAGCACATGCACTCAAATGAGAATTCCCATTGAATTGTAGTTTGCAAAACGAAAAAACAGAGCAAATCCGCCTCTGCAGTGAAGTATAAAATTATATACTTTGGAAATGGATCATCAAGTCTTAACGTATGGCCTTGAATTCAGGTTCTTGACTTTATCAACTTAGTGATCTTAATAATACCCCCTTAAAAGTACCACTTGGCAAGGCAATTTCTCATGATTTAAAAAATTACAAATGTACACTCCTTTGTGTACTTGCATCTTAAGGCCCTTACGATTTGCTTAGATTGACCGCACGAGACCATGAGAAAAATCACAGTTTGTTAACTCCACGGGCACCACCACTAAAGAAAGGGAAAATATTTGACCGACAGTACCAGATTCACTCTGAAAGTAAGGGACTGATGAGTCTAAAACCACTTGGGTTCTGTTTCAGCTGGTCTGGAAGGAAGCACCAACACACAGCAAGGAGCACATCACTCCACCTGTCTTGACTCATATTTGGCCTATCCAATCTGACCGACCACTTCTGTGCTTTCAGCTCTTTAACCCTGGGCTCTTTTCCCCAAATCCAACATACCAAATGTCACTTAGTACATAATTTTCAACTATCTCCTCCAAGATATGAAATTTCTGGAGAGTGCCAAATTTTTTAACACAGACAAAACAACTTGTTTTTCTCTAAGCTCATACTTGGAAGCTGCTTTGGATGAAATTAATAAATAAATAAATCCAAACCAGCCCAAAGCACAGGCCAGGAACAGAAAATTTCAGTCCAGGCTGTTTAGGACTGGCAGTAGTAGTAAACCACTGCAAAAAAAAAAAAAAAACAAACGGTCTTTTAATAGAGACTACTAGGTAACCTTAAGAATTGGCACTGCTACTAGTCTTTAAAATGCTTTAAAATATCTGTTGCTTGAGTTTTCATAAGATTCCAGCTTTATGGTGTTGACTGACATATCACAGGGGTTTTCTCATGGATTTCACACAAACAAAACCACAATTACAATCTTCCCCCAAAAGCCTTCTTCCCAGTGCAGTGTCCAGCCCTGCCTGTCCCTCAATATAAACAAATTTTTTAAAAAATCCTTAGTTATTTGTAGCTTCTCAGCTTCAGTTGCAGTCCATGGGTTTAGTGTTTGCTTTTAAAGTTCTGTGAGATCTTGACTCCAACTATTTAGCAGGCTGCTTCTTCCAGACCAACCATCGCAACAGGTGAGATGAGCTCAACCCACTTGGCTGTCACCACCTTCTTTTTTAGTATTTGCAAACATTCTGATCTCTTTCTCTGGAAGAATCTAATCACTTTCAGACATAATGCAATGGACTTTTTTTGCATGGTTTGGTTGTACAGTGAGAGTTATTTTTGTTTGGTGTTCTGGGCTTTTTTTCCACTTCAGATGTGCTTCACATTGCATAGCTTCATTTAGCTCAGCAAATAATTTTAAAGCTGTCCTAAGTCCTTCTGCCTAAATACAAAGATATGTGTAAAATGTTTAAATCCAATGGAGTCAAAATTGGCATAATTTACCCGCCCTTTGGGACTCTAGTAAATTACACAATGTAATTCCCCACTTACTGGCACATAATTTAAAACCTGCTTGCACATCTTTAAACTCGGCATTATCTACTTCTAATAAATATTATACAAGACTTAAGTAATCTCAAGTACATTGCATGTAGTAAAATATCTTTTGTAAAATAATAACTCTATACACAGACTAGTAAGGTAAAGACTGTGCTACTTAGATCATACCACTAAAGCATTTTGTGTTTCTCTTGATATGCTTTTATTCAAGTGTGCTTACTACCATACTGGTCTGCCTTTCAATTTCCCCTCTTCACCACTCTTTAGGATTTCTCAAACAGCAAGAGCACAGTACGCCAGTTTTCCATTTCACTTTGAAAGGTGTTGAGAACAAGCGTCAGAGTAAGACTACTCCTAATAAGTCTGTGTGTGTGTGTGTGTGTGTGTGTGTAAGACTACTCTCAAAATAAGTGTCTGTGGTAACTAGAAATTAACTAGGTAACAGGAAACTAGGGTTGTTTTTTACTAGAACAGCAGTACAAATCTACCTTAAAAAAAAAAAAATCCCAAAAATATAATTGCATGGTGGAGTTGGGGGGTGGGGGATATATCAACACACATGAAAACCCAACACACATAAAAAAAAAACCCTAAATCAAATTAAACTAAAAACTCCAAAACAAATCACACACAAAATCCCTACAACCCTACCCTCAAATCAAGAAAATCTATGGCTTCCCAACCAGAAACAATATTTCATGACTTAGGACACATGACAGCTTGCACTGAATCTTCAAATTGCACTGTGACTCAAAATGACAAGACGAAAAGTGATGGATGGAGCAAAGAAAAATTTCAAGGAAAATATGAGGTTTTCAAAACTTTATGGAAATTTCCTACCTGATCTGACTTTGGTGGGAGATGCAGTATTTAATACTACTTGGTAAACAAGGGAATTCTAGAAGAATAGGTGTCCAGAGTCCCTAATTTGGATTTCAACTAATATTTAAACACAACGTGCTGTTACATCTATACATTACTTCACAGCTTTATTTTTAAAAAAGCATCTAACCTTGAGAAAAGTCATGTACAAGCATAATAATGGCCCTAGAGGACTCAGCACCAAAAATTTCAAACAATTGAATAATGCAGCTACAACTGTTTTCTTACTTGGTGGTCACTTTTCCACTTTTTTCCAAGTTTTACCGTGTATTTATCAGAAGAGCATGTTCTACTTGTAGAAAACTCTCATTTTTATATTTTATTTTTAGTTGCCCATTAAAGTGCCAAAGATGCCCCATGCCTATCCATAAATAAACACCGTTAGTTCAGAACTAGTCTCATCAGATCCACAGATCAACTCGTCATCAGCCCGTAAAGATGCACAAATCCCCCACCTTTTCACACAGCTTAAGTCTAGAAAAAGTATTCCTCTCCTTGAAGTGCAAACTGCACCAACCTCTATGTAATACATGGGGGCTCAACAGAAACTTTTTTATGATACAGTATTTTTTCAAATTCCAAATTAGGACTGCTGTTCAGTCCATCGTATCAGGAAACACATTTCATGTTTCTCACTCTTGGAAGACAAAACTTTTTCCTCAGATATTTCACAGAATCTCAGAATGGTAGGGGTTGGAGGGATCTCTGGAGATTATCTAGTCCAACCCTCTTCCGAAACCAGAGCAGCTTTCACAGGATCACATTCTGGTGAGTTTTGAAAGTCCCCAGAGAAGGAGATTCCACAACCTCTCTGGGCAGCCTGTTCCAGAGCCATGTCACCCCCACAGTGAAAAAGTTTTTCCTTATGTTCAGACAGAACTTCCTGTGTTCTAATTGGTGCCCGTTGCCTGTTGTCCTATCATTGGACATGACTGAAGAGACTGGCCCCATCCTCTTGATTCCTGCCCTTTAGATATTGATAAGCATTGATAAGATCCCCTTTCAGTCTTCTCTTTTCCACACTAAACAGACCCAGGTCTCTCAGTCTTTCCTCGTAAGAGAGGAAGTTGTTTTTTTTTAAAAAAAAGTTATTTAGTTAAAAGGTTTTCTTATTTTTCATGAGGCTTCAATTTGAAACTCTTCTTTCAACAGAGAACTATACTAGAGTGTAATAGTATTTGAATGAGCTGTGTGACAGGAAAATGCAGAAATTTTAGCAAACAAGATGGAAAAAAAAATTTACCACCATTTACTCAAATCAGAATGATGAATGTTAATAACACTTACCGAACTAATATTCTGTTGATTTTTTTTTACTCTTTCAATCTCTGGAGTCTCTTTTACAGCTGTGCCAGCTCCTACTTCCTTCTTATAAAACACCTTCATTTCCCCAAAAGAAAAAGCAATTATGAGACTGTTAGCAATGCAAGTACAAGTTCTCATAAAAGGCCCAGGCAATTTTCCAAGTTCCAAATTGGTCTGACTATAAACCTTGCTAAGAAAGCAAATACTTTAATTATTCATACATCAGATCAATTATCAATACCTAAAATAACATTGTTTTGTTTTCAACCGCAATATAGGTAACATATTAGCATCCTTTGGACTGACCTTAAACATTTGTATTTGTAATAACAGTTTTAACTTTGGAAATAATTTTATAATTTAGATCATAATCTATAAATGCTTACAAATGCAACTTTATGCTTGAGTAATTTCACTCATTTCAATGTATTTGAACATGCATATACATGCAAGATTTGAATTGGTCTTTTAGTCTTCAGATCTTAAAATACTCTGAGAAGTGAACAGACATAATCATTCCTAATTTAGCAAACTAGAAAATTGACATATTCATGACAAAATAACCATAACAGGCACAGCTAAAATCCAAGCCACATAACTTTTTGATTTCTGTGTTCAAGCCAGAAAGCTGAGGACTGCATCTGAAAACAGAGCTCGCTTCGGAGCTGCTTATGTATTCCTCTATACTTCCATTTTTTCATAAATGATAAACACAGTGCATCAGTAGAATCAATCATCCAAAGTTATTGAAAGAGACAATAAACAACTGTTCCACAAATTCCAAATGTGGCTATAATTTAAATAATCATGGAGCATCAGTTCATACTGCAAAACTCCTAAAGCAGTTTTATTTGAATTTCAGTATTTGGTGTCACAGCTGTTGCCATTCCAGTAAGTATTTCCAGTGTAAAAAAAACAAGTCTGATCCTGGAGTTGCGTAAAATAAATCTTTACAATTTAGTGTTTCTGCTTTTCTTAAACCAAGCTGCTTTCTTTTTTCCTATCAATAAACCTTAAACAACAGAACAACATTCCTGATGCATTTCTCCTACTTTCTTGAAGTCTTCTGTAACCTAGGGTGACCAGTACTGCCTAAAATTCTAGAAAAGAGTGAATTATTTATGCCCAAAACTATTTTTTTTAATATTCAGAAAACCTTTAACAATTTAGAATTTTGTTTAACCATGTGAGAACAGAGACAGTTTATAAGCGTAAAATTCTTCTACACCAACATGTCACTACAAGGTAGAAGGATTTACATAGTGGTCTGAAGTAAAATACACTTTTCTACTCTATCAAGGAGGGAGTGGTAAAAAATGTTGGAGCTGGAATTTTTTCTGTGAAAGAGATGACTGCAGTAAATATCCTATTGTAAAATGAGCCCTATCTGCCAAATAAGCTAGTGAGCTAAAAGCAGCACAGATCTTATCTGCAAAGCTATCCACTTATTTTTGTTCCTTAAGGCAGGAAAATACTCAGACAAAATCCAAAAATCAGAAGCCCATTAGGGGTCATTAACTTTTCACACTAGGGTGGCTCCCAGCTGTATCTGTACTTTGTAAAAAGTAAATTACCTTTATAATCTAAATTACACAGAATGCTGAAACATTAAAATGTAGAAAAAGAAAAACTTGATCATTCAAATCACAACTATGAACTGCATTCCTACATTCCTACTATATCCCTATAGCTCAAAACCAGAAAAAAAGATGAGCACAAAATAAAACAAACACAAATCACATCAAAGACAAAATATTTTTATTCCATATTATGCTAGTACACTTACAATGACAATAGTTAACAGCCTCAGAACTGAAAGCACAGATTGGTCTACAGGGCTACAAGGTGTTCAGATGGGTCAGAGGCTTGTCAGGGCATAATTAAGTACTAGAAGATTATTATGTGCTAATGAGTCAATACTGCCAGACCCACTGACCTATTTGAGGACTCAGTCAAAATCTAACAAAGACTGGAGTAGGGAGGAAAGCAGATCAGTAGATGCTAGCTTGGATCCCCTCTGTTACACAGTTTCAGTGTAGCATGTTAGGATGCCAGTGACATGAGATGTGGTGCTTATCACCATCACACCATGCAGCACAGCATCATTCAAAACCAAGAGGCAACAGATTACAAGAAAACAAAATTGGGGCAAGTGAGCCTGCCAACAGCTCCTATTATAAAGATGTAGTTTTCAGTGGCTCTCATTTGAAGGAAGAAAACAAGCAGGTAATGGCTGGAGGATGTTTCAGGAGAGACCACTGCCTAAAGCAGCCTCAGAGACTTTTCTTATCTCCTCTCCCCACAGGCTCTTACTGCCTTAGTGAAGCTGCAGTGATACAGGATAGCTGCAGGTAAACACCTCTGACAGAAACTAATGGAACTTGTACTCATGTGAACTTGGAGAAGCTGAGAATATCTCTAAGTGAAAGAACAAAACTTGTGTCAGATAATAATAAAATATTTAAGTAACTTAGATTCCTTTCTCTCAAACCATTGGTTTTATTAGTATTGCTTAGTCTGACATGAAAAACAGATGTCAACTGGACAGCTTTTGGTTCTAGAGGCTGTATTTACTCCTCTTCTCTTCTCTGTTATATTACAAGCAAAGCCAGAATTACAAACAGCAGAATTAATGGGCCCAAAAAGGAAATGGAAATGGAACTGCATGTATCCCAAACTCGGCAATTTTAGAGATCTAAGCTTATAAATTACACTTAGGGATAAACTGAAACTTAAATCTAGCACAAAATTAAAAAAATATATCTAGTATAATATAAAATCATTAGACATATTTATGAAACCTGATCTGTTCTGATTTTATACATGAATATTGATGTTCTGTACATATTATAGGAAACAGATGAAAAATCTTATATTCACAGTAACAAGCCTTAGACTGTTTTTGTCCTTTTAAATAAAGTACTTTCTGGGGCTTGATGGAAAAGGAAAAAAAAACTTCATTTAAAAATAACTGTGGCTTGGCAAGGTGGTATAAGTGGTTTAGCAATACAAAATAACAGTGTCACACCTAGAAAAGCTGGAATTTTTTTTCACTGAAAGAAATGAGTGATACAGCTTTTGCCAGGAAAATTATGCAAATGGTTCAACGGACATTTATTCATGCTGTGGCACAAGAGAGTCTATTTAAAATGAAAAGTATCTAAAAAATTGCAAGCAAAGACAGAAGCAACTATTACTCACTGAACTGATGTTTTTCTGTGTGTATTTTATCCTCTCCATTTCTGGGGTATCTAGGACGGCAGAATAGTTACAGAGCATCTTCTCTGCTTCATCTTTGTACATTTTCTGAAAAATAATTTTTAAATACGTGTTTCCCGCTTTCTTAAGCTCAGAATATCCAGATTGCAGCAGAAGTTGCTCATTTCTGATGTATAGCATTTATTTCAACCCTTTTCCTCCATGATATTGTTTTCATTGTCTGTGTGGGACACCTGACACTGTATCCCACACCAAAAATATGCATTATATATAAAATAATATATTCTTATATATATTTGTCACATATATATGACAATATATAAATAATATATTCTCCTATCTTTTATATATTTTCCCTTCACCGTCAGGATACAGATTCTTCTCATTTGGTAACGTAAAAAGACCTGCAGGTAGATGTAAACAAAGTCAATTTACATGGTGTGACAGGTCTAAGTGCAAATAAGAATCAGGCAGTAAAATTTTTTACTATCTATAATTAATTTAATATGGATATGAAAGCCTCTACAGAGCTAGAGAAATATTTTGAACAATGTACATCGAGCACTCATTACACAGTATCAAAGCATTCAGCCTTTGAACTATGCCTACCTGGCTTGCTATTTCTGAAGCCCTTTTGACCCGCTGTATTTCAGGAGTATATGGACCAACCTGCATTCCTTTTCCTATAATTTCAGTCTTCAGATCCTTTTTATATTCTTTCTGAAGAAAAAAAAAATAAGAAAAAAACCTTCTAACTAATTCTACAGTCAGATGTACATGCGGTCTTCAAAGCTATTCTGACAGTACTGGTCAGACTTCAAAATAAATTCTTCAGTTTCTTTAATTCTTTTATTGTGCACTGCTGACTCCTTTTAGACCAACTATGTTCAAGAAGATTTTACATTTTTAACATCTCATTCTGTTTTACTTCCAAAGTAATCTAAAGAGATTCATTGTGTACTCACCTGGCTTACAATTTCAGAAGCTTTTTTGGCTCGTTGTATATCAGGGGTGTCCATGCCCACTCCTATTCCCTTTCCTTTAATTTCATTCTCCAAGTCTCTCTTGTATTCTTTCTGAAAAGAATAGCATTGGAAATACTAACATGTCTGACAGCCAAATTCTTAAATTGTTCCTACTTTAATCTGTGTGATTTCACTGAACAGCATTCTTAAAACACCAAGTAACTTTTGATTCGACAGCATTAACTTTGTAGGATTTATCTATGAAACATCTGTGCCACTGACCAGTTAAAAAATTCTTTTTAATTTTAATGAATTTAATTAAAAGTGCTTACTTCAGATCTGATATAGCCTTTCACATCTACCTGTCTCTGCAGCTTTGGTGGCCTCAATCACAGATACATGTAGATGAGACTTTCTCCCTCAACTGTGTTTTGCAAGGCAGGTCATTTTAGTATCTCTCTGTCATTTGGCCCTAACTAAGCAAGCAGCTATTTAGACCTAAAAGCCATAGGGCCTGCAGCTACTCAGCACAGGCCAGGCCAGGCCAGGCATGGCATGTAAGGAACAAGTGCAAACTGCCAAAAATGATGTAGAGGTCAAAGTTCTGAGAAGTCTTAACTTTCCCCTCATATGCTAATTATGCAACTCTTAGATTCTATGTAGCTCAAGGAATTAGGTATTTGGTGAAATTTGTGGTATTGCTATTGTCTAGATTGGTCACTACCTAGAATTTTCAATTACAAGAATTGGTTGCATCCTGGTACGGTACTGCACCAGGTACGGTACTGACCATGCTTGCAATTTCAGAAGCTTTCTTGGCTCGTCTTATCTCCGGAATATCTGGGCCAATGTCCATGCCCTTCCCCTTAATTTCAGTTTCCAGGTCTTTCCTGTATTGTTTCTGTGAAGATAAAAGTTCCTACATTATATTCTCAATAGCCAGAGAGTTACAGGTAGGTTTTTGCACAAGAGATCCAAATCTAAGACTGAGAGTCAATCAAAAATCTCAAATTGAGAGCCATAGCTCTTAAGACTGTTGGTAAGCTTTTGTCAGGAAAACACATAACAAACTACTGGAGAAAATCTTTAAGAGATATTCACTGAATGTACAAAACTCTACCACTGAATTTTCAATTTGGCAGAGAGTGGGGGGAAATCAGTCCATACAGCTTTCTACAATTATCCTCTAAAGTAAAGTGGAAATTTAGCTCTGCAGAACATAGTGTAATAAGCTGGTACTTGGTGCCAGAGTATTTGAAACACATCTTACTTTCAAGAAAATATTTTATTTATGAAAAGACTACATGTTCAAAATCTAATACCACACAGAACTGTTTCCAGTGAAATTTCAGAGTAGGAAGTTGTAATTTATTCATTTAATAGGCCTTTCCTGAACCACAGCCATTAGGCAAGCAGCAGTACTCATCCATGATTACTGCTTTTTCCTCGCAACATAAATTATAAATAACCAATAACTAGGAAACAAAATGAGTATTTCATCTTCAGCTTATCCAAGGAAGGATATACTTCTTGTTCATCAACAGATGGTATTAAAATGTACTATAGAGATACTGTACACAGTAGTTGTACTTTTTATAAAAATAAAAATCCTAAAATATTCTGAGGTAGTCCTCTGTCTGCTGCTATAGTAGTATTTACTCTTCTATTCTAGTTTGTCTCTGTGGAAAACAGGTGAATTTTTTTTCAAAATAAATGCATACAACTCAAAAATTTCTTCTTTTCTTGTTAATTATTTTTTAGGTTGCACATTAGTTAAGAGGAAAGAAGGAAAATATCCTTCTACTCAATATAATAGTCTGATCACTTACAAGAAAAAGAGCAAAAAGACTTTCAGTCTTCCATCTTTATCTTGCTCTAATGTGGAAATAAATGTGAAAAAACAACTCTCTACTTCACAAACTACAGGTTCTTGCAAAAAAAAAAAATATATAAGTTAACCTGTAAGAAGACATCATTCCTCACTTTCTCTCTGTTAAAGGTGCAATGGCAGATGTTCCCTCCCAGCTTCACATTGTGTAAAACACTAAGGAAAAGATAATCTTGGGAGTTACAGCTGTGTATACCTGCACTTCTTTACAGTGGTCAGATCAGCCCCATGCATGGAATTGCCTCTGGTTCTTATGGCTAAGTATGTATATCTGTGCATATATATCCACACGCACATATTAAATGAATATAAAAATATATAAAATAAATATATATATTACTTTGACAGACTGACTCACTGAAGGCATGAAATGCAGCACTAGCTCTTCCTTCCTTCTTCCCTCCCTACACTCTCCAGCCCCACTGCTACTTCCCAGGCAGCCTGTACAAGCTCGTACACAGAAGCTTCAGCCATGTCAGCTTGGGAGCTTGCAGCTCTGTTGAGCATACAGGCTTGCTAAGCATGAGTTCCTCAAGGTGGTCCTTCAAGGGACAGTTCATAGATCAAGGAGTATTCCACTTCCACTCCCAGCCCGTCAATGGGAGTAAGTCACACACTTCTGTGTTTTCACATAACCTCCAGAGTAACTTAGACCAACACAGTTAATACAAAGTTCTGTTCTAAAAATATACTCTGCACGGAGTCTCCACCTGTCCTTTTGCATTGGATGAATCACAAGCTCAAGAAAATCCCTTTCTTTGGGAGAAACTGTACTTTTGGGAAAAGGTTTTCAGAAGTAGAAGAGTTTGTTTGGATAAAAGACCTTCCCAAGATGTCTGGAAGTCATGACCAATATTCATTTTCAGATAGCAGGTATGTGATTCCAGAAAACTCAAACTTATTTCATTGACTTTTCTTTACAAGCCCATTTACAGTCAACTCTTTTTCCATTACAGTATTAATTATACTAGCTGAACAAATAAACAGATGGAGAAATGAACTCAGTGTAAATGCTGTATCTACTGACCCCAGTAACAATTTTCATTGACCTTTTAATTGCCTGAAAATCTGGAATGTTTTCCACAAGTTGTTGTTTTCCAGAGTTTTTCTATATTCTTAGAGCAAAACAAAAATAGCCTTAGTTTCAATACTTAGATATTTCATTGTAAGTTATGTAAAAAAAAATACATGGATATTTTCATTCAACTACAACATAAAAAGTGAACTTTCTGTGAAATCAATATCATAACATACCTCATTTAGTATCTGAGCTGCATTTTTCACTCTAATCAAATCTGGTGTATCTTCAAACACTGTCATTCCTTTTCCTTTCACCCCTTCTTCCAAATCTTTTCTATACTCTTTCTAAGGATTAAAAAAAAAAAAAAAAAGAGAGAGATTTCTCCACTTAATATTGTGTGCAAGAACTTGAAAAGAAATACCATTTATTAAATGTCTCAAGAGTTTTTTTTAAATTTCTATAAAATATGAATTAGTTGAGGTACAGGTTTCAGAGTTAAAATAGAACTGGAAATCATGAAATCAAAAGGTACAATGTCGAAAAAAAGTGAAAGGGTTTTAATGTAGTTGTATTTTCCTGTTGTGTTCTTGAAAAAATAGCACATCATTTTTAGTGTACCATTACAGCACTAGCACATTGTTTAGGGGCCCCCTCTGCCTCTTTACAGATATTTTAACTGCTTTTACAGACCAATATATGTTGTGCTGCAGTTTTCACTCCTGTTCCACTAACTGCATCACAATCAAGATGAGTGCTCTAAACACTATCCTAGGACCTGTTAAAACAACTGCTTGATAATTTATAATGCAGAATCAATATTCCTACCAAACCACTTCTGTGACCCTCAGACACTGCACTGATACGATCTATGAACACTTAGCAGCTTCAGTCTCCAGAGTACTCAAATGTTCAGTATAAAATTAAAAGCACCCCAGAATCTGGCCATGGTCATTTGGTTCTTTTTCCTCTTCCCAATTCCTAGAGAGCTCATGTAGGCCTACGGAAGTTCAAGACCCTTAAGTTTTGCAAGGAGTTTTAATTGCTCTTCCCATCTCTAGGTTTGGATTATGCATTTTTAAGCAAAGAAACTAGAACATAACTGAAGAAAATATTTTTCAGGATTTATATAGACATGAATTAATACTGTTAATCACATATTAAACTTCATGATGAGCAGTAAGCACCTTTGTCTCTGTATAAGCTCTTTAAACAAAAGGAAACCAAGTATTTTAAAAGAACCTTTTCTGTATCATCAGAAGCATGTGCTACAAGCAGCAAGAAACAACTACTATTAATTTAAAATTATTAAATTCAGCTGTCTCTTCTGAAGCAGTTGTGAATGTGGTTCCAGAGAATAAAGCTCTTTATTGTTACAAAATGTAAAATATTTGCTGAATTCTCTGCAGTGGGATGGCAACAGAATAAGTTGACTGAAAAAAAAATAAAAAATTGAACAAATAATTCATTTTTAGTAACTCCATGTTCTCCTCCGTGTTTTATGGACTATCTAAAGCTACCACGAACCTTCACAGAAAAATACTGAGCTGCAACCTTCACTGCGAAGAAATGTAACATTTTGCTGAAACTTGAAAGATAATAATTAATTTGACCTATGTAATCTGTGGGTTTGGAATCTGTTTCTTCAATGTGCCTATGAGATCATATGAAATTCGTGCAGTTATGCACTAAAACACCATTTCCATTTTTTTCATATTCTTCCCCTCTGGCTTACAAGCATGGTTTACTCCCTAAGTAATGAGTTATAAAACTTAAGGAGGGAAGAATTAGGGAACATCTTACTGCATGTAGCATTATGAAGGGAAGATATATCAAAATTTTCAAAGATGAACATTTACAACATCCGCAATTATGCATACACTAAACATTCCTATGGACATTCAGCGTGCAGCAAAATCATCTCAATGAAACACAAGCTTTGCAACTTTCCCTAGTCTGTAGGCGTACATGAGATACATATGCATAGAATGGTACTGCACAAACTAGACCCAGCTTGAGACTCAAATATCGATTGTAATAAATCAGTTATTAGAGGATGAATAGAAGGTATATCTGGAAATAAAATATTTTCTTTACCTGTATGAAATCTAGCATAGATTGGAATAAGTTGTTTAAAGAACAAGAAAAGGAACAAGGTTCAAGGTTTTTTAATTTTAGCATCCTCAATTCACTCATCTGAGCCACAGCAAAAACACCAATTCTTAATACAATAAATATAAACAAGGTACTGTTGGCTCTCAATTTCAAATGGAGGCTATCTAGCAGTTCTGATATTTCTAACTATGAATTTTGCTGATACATTTACTTCTAAAGTTGGTCAAATTGTAAACTTAATCTAGAGAAACAACCAGCTCGCAAAACCTAATACAAAACCAGTTCTGCATAACAATATAAAAAGACTACAGAGAGAAGTATTCTCAGTTACAGAAAAAGTTATTTAATTTATAATGCCACATACAACTGACAAACATTTCACAAATCTTAAATAAACAGTGGGCACACAGAAAATTTGCACCTTCTAACAAAATTTGCTTAAAGTAGAATATGTAATATCACTGATATATTATGAAATTTTAGTCTTCTTTCTTTTTATCTGGTATATGCATGATAATTATTTCAATTAAATGGAATCAATAATTCAATTAAATAAAAGTTACTGCACACAGCTCAAGGCATATGTATTACCACAACAGACTACCATAAACCTAAAATAATTACTCAAAATGAAAAATTGCCATCTGGACACCAACAGAAACCCTCTTTTCAACCCCTTCACCTATCTGGAAAGAAGGTTCCATGCCCTCTGCAAAAACTTATCAAATATATGTCTTTTGCAATGTGCCTGGAAGGTCACCAAATTTGGGCTATTTGAGCCCAGGAGAGGAAGAAATTCCAAAACTGAGGCCCTTGGAGGGAATGTCCTGCCAATGATCCATTTTCTACGGAGTCATCCCATTTGCTCATTTAACTCTGTTTTTCTGGTTCAGGTGTGCTGAGCTTTAAATTTCCTTACATTCATAAGAAAATTTCAGAACATTCTGATTCTTACTAGAAGACTATTCAGAATATAAAATGACACGTGGCAATTCTTACTTATTAAGTCACTTGTATTTAGCTACTAAGTTAACTAAGTTGTTCAGCACTCAGTAGCTTGTAATGGTGCTGCTTATTGCTCATTTACAACTTAACAACAAAAAGATCCTCTACCTCTTTCAGAAGGTTAGTGACTTCTTTTATATGCAAGAACTCTGGGGTCTTGTCTAAATCCATTGAGGGTCTTCCCTTGATCCCTTCTTCAAAATCTTTGCGATACATTTTCTATTGAAGCAAAGTCAACAATTAGTGGTACATGCGGGCGCATTCTCAAGCATATTTCAGAAAGAACACTGTAAACAGACCCAGAAATGAGCCATGACATAAATTACTTATCACATTAATAAGCAACTTTATTACTCGTTTCATTATCTAGATTGTCTATACAAGACATACACAATTTAGACAAAAATACTTATGTATAGTATTTCCAGAAAGAAAGTTTAATCTGAAACAGTTTGCTTGGTAGAGAAAAGAGAAGACAAACAGCACACAAGGTAATGGTTTTAAACACATTAAAGTTTCTATCAAGAGGACAAAATCATCTGTTTCCCATGACACACAACAAAAATAATGGAATCAAACGGCAGCCAATGGAAGTTTTTTATTAAAAAATCAGACAAGGATAGCCAGTGCTGTTCTGAAGCCCCCTTGCTGAGTTCCCCAGCCCAAATGGGCAGGAGTACGTTTCAGTTAAGGTACGGGGTCAGATTGGGTTTTGTGACTTCACTCACTTCCACCTGAGAACCCATCTTCATTAAAGATGGAATTAAAGTCAAAAGGTAAAAAAGTTAGTAATCTCTGATCTAGATGACCTCTTGACCTTCTTCTCAATTAAATGATGCTACATACAATCTCTAGTGTTAGCGCCAATGGTCTTTTGGGAAAAAAAGAAAAATTGAAGAAGAACTGAGATACAGAAAGGCAAAGAACTACTCAGAACTAATTCTACTGTATCCTCAATTTACAACACCTTTATTATCTGCTTCATCCATTTTCTTAACCTGGTTACAAGAAGTCTGTTAGCTTCTCTGTTGATCTAAATTTTACTAGTTCAAGCGCACGTTTTTACTAACCTCACTTTGCATCTTTTGAGCCTCTTTTGAAACTTGATACATCGGTGTGTCCACAAACTCCAGCATGGATCTGCCTTTAGATTTTTCGTAATTCTCTTTGTACTTGACCTAGGAAAATGAAAATAAAGGTTGTTAACAGCTGAGAGAATGTGAGATGCAACTGCTTGCCACGGTAACAAGCAAATCCTGTCTTAGCCATACTCCTTAGAGGCTTTGACTTGGAAGACTCCTAAATTTAACCTGTTGAAGCAAAAGGGCAGCTAGACAAGGAAATTTCTTCTGGAGTCATTTATTCCTTTGCTTCAAAATGTCAAACCTAAAAACGATGAACTTTGAAGACAGCAAAAAGAAGGCGCATCAATCAGAATCCTTAAATTAATTGCATGATTTTGGCTGAATGACCTATGTCTGAACAGTTGGCAGCTTTTCAATAGGATCCCATGTCATGTTTCCACTAAACAACGGATTTACTGTAATAACAACAAAATCTGTTTCACAGCCAGGCCCCACAGGTCTCTTTCAGGCTCAGAAGCACCATTCTGAAATGCACTTTTGTTTGTACCTCATGGGGAGAAGTGCAGGAAAACTACTGCCTTGGTAGAGTCTAGTCTTGCACCAACATTCCCCTCACAGCTATCAGTGACCACGACCTTAAAGTTAGAAGTAAAACCACATTGAAGGACATAGGGTTAAGACACCAACATAAAAATTTACGCTAACTCACAAAGCAAATATGCTTTGTCTGGAAACCTGGAGAAGTCTTCTGAACTCCTTTATTCACACTCTTTTGATTAAGACGGGCAAACACATTACTTAATCAGTGCAGGGTATGAAGGAATATTATACACAAGCCATAAAGGGAAGCAAATAGCTACAAATCAAAATATTATATTCAGAACGAGCAATGTTATTTTAATTTCTTTTTCTCTTCAAAAATAGTGGTGTCTGAATCTGAGAAAAGTGTTAACCGCTTTCATTGACAGGCTTCTGCACTAGGTTTGGGTCCTGCAAAAACACTCTCTTCTCTCCTCATGGGGTGCATTTGATTGAATATGAATGGTACATCACTACAGTCTCTCATGTAGTTTTGTGCCTGATTTAATCACTGTTAGAAGGCTCCATTTTTCTCTTTGCAAGATGTATTTATGATCGCGTATGTCTGACTCCGAAGCACCGCATTTTCTTTGCAATGGCTTTGTCCAGCTGTATCCAAGGTAAAATGATAGAAGCCCCTGCTTTGCTTAAATGATTTCTTATATTCATACCGAAACAAAAAATATCCAAGATGTCTTCACAAACAAAATCCAGAAGTTTTTGCAACATAAATATAATTTAAAATAACTATGGGAGAAATAGTATAAAAGAAACTGTATTTTAGGCCTGTCAACTCACAAGTTTTATTGTTAAACTTGAATTTAAAATACTGTGGTGAAATGAAAAAAAAAAAAGGATATGATAAAAAATAACCTTTGTAAGTTGCTGGAGAAAAATCTTTATCTTTGTCTTGCTCATTCAAAAGTCAAATGTTTAAACTTTGCTAGAAAATAAGCATTGTCTTACATTTGAAGTGCAAAGGAACACATATGATGGTCTAAGTTTGCCTCCTAGTGGAAATAATCATAAATGTCACACAACAAAATCACTTCTGTAGTGGAAAAAAACAAAAATTATCTCCATCTACAGATACTGACATCATACTTTTATTCCATTGCTCAACTAATAGAACAAAATTTTTTTAAATATAAAATTCTATAAAATCAAATTAGGTAAGTCAAATGCAGTGTTTTGCTACACTAAACTACAGGCACAAGATTCAGTCTCCATAAAATGAAACGCATCAAAGTTTCTTTTTCTATTAGCTTGTAGCTCATTAGCATCTCAAAGTCTCTACAATAAGAACGGATTTTAAACATGCAAAACAAACTGGTTGTTGTACATACATCAAAGTTATAAATTTTATATCTTCGTAGTTCACGCCAAAGAGAGCTAGAGGTATACCATATGAGGGGAAAGTTTCACCTCATGAACTCTCTTCCTCTTCAAAATAATGAAAATAGGATGGAGTTCGACCTATCAAAACCAGTTTGTGTCCAAATATGTCAGTCAAACTTTCCACTTAACCGTCGGGATTCATTCCCATGAAGCCTGAACATATGACAGCTTTGCATCGATATTATAGTAGAAGTGTTTCATAAAGTTGCACACACTTCTACACTCTAGGTCAATCAGAAAACCAATTCAGTCAACCATAATTAGTTGGAATCATTGGGTTCCAATGTGTCACACTGAGGTAGATGGAGCTATGTTATTCAAAATGTTAAAAGCAGCATAATGTTCAAGATATAGTTGAAAGGTATAATACAGGGAAATAGCAAAATTGGGCAATTAGCAAGAAGCTCTGTATTTCAGAGGGGGAAAAAACAGACCACAGATCAGTTTTTAGAAATCAGTGGCACAGTTAGGAAGACTGCTTCATACAGTGGAAGCAGACTTCAAGGAAGATTTGGTATGACCTGTGGAGAAAGAAGTACATAAAAACATATTGGAAAAGCATGGAGAAAGGTTGGAGAGTAAGTCTTACTAAAATCAAAGAAATGACACAGGCAAGTCAAATCTGAGGATTTTGAAAATGGGATTTCTGCAGAAGACAAAGAGCTAGTGGAGACCTTAGAGATCGGTCAAAGCATTTTTCTTCCTGCTCGTAGCAAGAAAAAATATCCACCAGCATCTGGACAATGCAAAAATCAGAGATTCAGTATTTACAGAGTCTTCAGAACAGAGCATAGACAATATGAATCAACCCTTCCTGGGGAACAGAAATAAATTTTGTAAGAAGTGAGCTGCCTTAAGGGGATGTCCAGATTTCTTTCTCATTAGAAATAAGATAACAAATTGATAAAGATCATTCTGAGGATGTTCATTTAATCAGCAAAAAAAATGCCAATCTTACTTGACACTGAATGAAACTAGAACTAGGCCAAAACGCACATGAAGAACGTGAGAAGTAAAAACTATCCACTCATTTATTACCCATATAACAGGAGATAGTCAGTGTCAGCTTCACATTCCGGAGCGAGACAGATAAAAATCTAGCTTCAATATACCACAGAGCAACACAAAAGTCAAGTACAGATAGGAAGGCTGGGTTATTTTGATTATTTTAGACATAAGCTTCCATAAGCAGGCACTGACTCAGAAGATGACCCAGTATGCTCCTAGTCATTAGGGCTAACCTTGTGTCTGTGAAGTGCTCACCTCCTGCAGACCGTGAGCAATCTTTCTTCCCAACGTCATCCACACACGCCTTTCCATAGCAGCCCTGTGGTCCTTCTGTGGTTTCCAGACTAAAGACAACAAATGCAGCTAACCAGCCTACAAGCACAATGCATGTAGCATAGGTGCTTTTGGAGCAGGAGAGAAGCTTCAGCATTGCACAGAAGCAAGGGGTTTAGTACCCCTCTCTCCCCCTTTCAACCTCCACCACTATCCTATGTCAGACCACCAGCCCCATCAAGGGTCACCTCTTGTTACGTAGCGGAAAGGAGTATGTCCTTCTTACGTGATCCAGGGTAGGAAGCCTCAGACATTTAAGAGGGGGGAAAAAACGTTTAGACAGAGCTCTAAGGAAGGCTAGCAATCAAGAGACTGTTTATGGAAGAAATCCTAAACTAGCATAATGGTCACTTCTGTAGATTAAAACAATAAGCAAGATCTTAGGCAAAGCAAGATTTGCAAGGAAAGAAGTATCTTAGCTCAACAAAGGAAAAATCAGACAAGGTTTCAGACATATGAAAAGAAATGCCAGAAGTCTTCCAGTACCAGAAGATTCTTACCCAGTACACTAGTTGTTATTATAACTGACAGACCTCTCCCTAGAAGCCCTTTCTTCTTCACTACATCCCCCAACTGCTATGGCTGCAACATTACAGTCTACTACATAACAGACCATGAAGAAAGTTATCAAAAAAATATGTATTATACAGTGACTATACATTCTACATTCCCTACTGCATATATTTTCCAGATCATTCTTATAAAAGTAACTTACATCGCTATGCATCTTGCTGATATTTAAAACATGGTTTAAATATAGCAGGTTTGGTAGATCAGAGGCTGGATCATGCAAGCTTTCCAAATCTTTCTTGTAACTCACCTGGAAAGAGAAATCAAGTTATGCAAAATAAAGATTAACAAAATAATTCACAGCTGAGTATTGACAGTGTGGCCATCCAAAACCAGAAAGCATAAAGTGTTTGCCTGAACAATCTCTACCAGCCACTAGATGGTGGTCATTTACTATTATTTGGAGGAAAAGGAAAAAATCAATCCAAGATTCATTCTACTGAGCACCTATTTGGGAACCACACAAATGTCTCCTCAAAAACGACACTTACAACAAAATCACACTTTGTATGACTTCTCAGACTAGAAAGGAATTAATTTTTTTTTCTTTTTTATTTCTCTCCCCCTTCCACCCCAAAACTTAAATCAAGGGTATCTTCCTCAATACTTTGAATTTATTAATTTCAGACACTGTTGATTCTTGTTCTTTTTCTCTTGATTCAGGAATTACATTAACTGTCCAAATGAAAATGTTGTATATAAAACAGTTGAAGGGAAGTACTCCTGGATATTTTATTTAATACAGATTGCTTCCAGCAAAGCTAAGCAATATAGTTACCTAAGACAAAAGATAATCACTTAATGAATTAGCAGAAGATAACTTCCTATCAGCCTATAGTAGGATTTTCTATACTTCTGATAGGTAGATGCCCATCTTTACAGGAAGAAAGCTAGTCACCTTACCTATCTTGGATGATATATCTTTTAAACCAATACTTTTAGTCACCTTCACACATGTATCATGCTCTCCACTGATTTAGGCAGATTCCAAATCAGCAATATTCAATTTGTATATCTCTTATAATAACTACTTCAATGAATTTTTTACTAAGCATTTAGATTTTGGAAAATATTACATATCCCGTTGGATCCTTCCCAGACCTGGCCTTTCTTGTTCTCACCCAGTGGTGTCCCACACTTTGGAAACACCAGACTACAGAATCAAGGCTTCTCTCTTGGCTATCTGGGATCACAGCCTCGAAGAAGAACTGATATTTTCAGCATTAGACCAAACTGTTAAATATACCATCCCAACAGCATTATCACTTGATATAGATGTTTTCTCCAACCTGGCTCCAGTAGCGGGCACACATCGCTGAATCTAGTGATTGCTGAACTTTGTAATACTATTCAGAAGATAACCAGCAGAATAAAGTCTAAAAGACAGACAGCCAAATCTGAGCTGCTCATGAAACCTTCTTCTACAGCCACTGGAGAGACGCCAGCAGTTCACTCCTCTAAAGACAGGCATCTACAACAGATCAGAAGAATAGCCCTCTAGACCTCTTTATTTCTTTCCCAAACACAAACGGACCAAGTACAAGGTGATTAGCTCAGAGTAAGTAGTCATACGTTTTGAACACACAAAGTTAAGCAAGATGAATTTCATCAAAAACAGGCACGAAAATCTCTGCAGGCCCTTGGAGAAGGGCTTTGTCAGAAGCAGAGTAAGAAATGGCTAATAGGCTGTACCTGCTCTACAGACACACTATATAGAAGAGACTGCCTCTCAGAGTAACTTGTAAGATGAAAGAAGAAATCCTGCTTGAGAAGAAATTACGGGTTTTTCATTGCACAGAAATTACAAAGCAAATTTACTTACATCACTTGCCAAGGTGGATGCAATCTGTGCTTGCTTGAAGGAAGCACTGTCAAGAGGATTGTACTGGTGGCTCTTCATTTCCCTCCTGAACTGCTCTTTGTATTTCACCTTCCACCAGAACAAATATATCTAATATTAACATGTAGCATTTAAAGAAGGCTCAGAGAATTCAGACTACAAAGGAACTTATTAAAGGCAACTGCCTTGTCCATAAATCTTTAAACAATGAAGATGTTTAAAGAAGCTCAATTTATCCACACCTGTGATTGTCGTGTGCTGGTTTCAGAGAATTTTTTTTAACTGAATTTTGCTAAAATGAAAAAAAAAAATAATTAAGACTGTCATATGCGATAACTGGTGCTGAAAGATTTATAAAAAGAAGAAACAGAAACAAAACCATAAGACTTACCTGAGTAATCAAATAAACCAGAACTGTTCAAGTAGCAATAATAATATACTTGCTGAGAATCATTCAATTCATAATCATGATAAAAAATGTGGTATTAATGAAAAAAAAATTCTAAAATGAATACATTGTAAAACTTGTAAAATAAGTCACTTGTAAAATTTTCAACCTCTTGATGGTAGGAAGTCAGAATCAAACTTCCACTCGGCTGTCTTCCCAGTTGGCCATCTTCCCACCCATCACAGTGCAAGTGACATGGTCCATGTATCACTCACACTGTGCTATGCTGTCACCAGACCTCAGCTCTATTTTTAATTTTGCCAGAACTTTCCCACAAGATCCCCAGGAATCTCCATGTAATACAGTTCCTTCTTGGGGACAATGCCCACCTCACTACAGTGTTAGATAGCATAATTAAATCACTATCTGTCATCACTTTCACTCTCATTTCTTCTTGTTCAAAAGTAAAAGAGGGAATGACACTACAAGTAAGAGGAAAGGAGCAATATAAAAATGTTGAGGCAATGGCACTAGAAGTAAATAAGTCACAAAATTTTCATAAAACACACTGGAGAACTGAATTCAGAATCTGAAAATATGTAATCGAACAAATAGTAAATCTCTCTCCTTTGCCCTCCTTGTTCTGTGTGATCATCAAACATCTGGAGACTTTGTGCACATGCCTTGCTTCTTTCCAACAGCTGGGCATAATGGAGGAGAATAAAGCTCAGTCTGAATTATGCTGCTCTCATGAATGTTAGTCAGACACCTGATATCTGAGTCTATGCAACATCCATTATACTTTACCACGCTCTGCATTAAATAAATATACGACTTTTCCTTGCTCCTTTTTTCTCTATTCCCACATGAATGTCTGATAAAGTGGTTTAACCACCTCAAACAATCTCCTTCAAAAATTATTTTTTTCTCAGCTTTAGTTGTGGGAAGAATTTTCTTTTTCCTTTTAAGTTGTTCCTTGCCTCAAAAGACTCTCAAGATGGTTTAGCTTACACAACCTCATCATGTTTAGCCACAATGTCCAATATTTCATTAATGAGGATAACAAGAAACTAAAACTAAGCCACCCAAAGAGAAACTAACCATATATGTTCAAGAGCTACATTATGATTCGAGCACTTATGCTCATTTTTCAAAAGAAGGAAATTCTAAAACGTTGTTAGTTTTAAAGAGAAACTTTTTCTGAACACATGATGAATTTTGGAATCTTTCACAATAACTCCTGAAAATAATATCTACTGCATCCTGGTAGATTCATCTGGTTTGCATTGTTTGATATTTGCTTTGGCTTTGGATCAAGTGCAAAAGTATATAACTGAATACAAAGACACTGCCTTTGTCAAAGGCAAATCCACATTCTGCATCAGCAGTAGAGGAATAAATCAGGAATTTTCTCTTTAAAAAGGTGAATACAAAACTTGTCTTCTAATAAAAATCAGGCAGTGATGGTATGTGTGATTCAAAAAGCCTTTGAAACCAGGGAACAAAATCTGCATGGTCAGCAAAACTTTCTTTTACTCCTTGGGCATCAGCTCATATCATAACGACATCATGCACAAAAGTTTAAATATCCAAATACTGTAGGCTGCCTTCTTCTGTCCAGCCAACAAATGGCCACAAAATGTGCACGCAGAGTGAACACACAATGCGGTCCTCCTTTTTCTTGTTAAGTGTGAAAGCATCAGTGCCAAAGGGACCTCTCCTCACAACTGGCTTGCCATCTTCCAGCTGCAGGCATTTCATGATATTTTTTTAAGGACTGTTTTAGCAACACATTTCAATCTAGAGATTCCAGTAATAAAGCCTGGTTAGTGTCACTTCAGATCACATCACTGCTACTGAAGGAAAGAGGAGGAGCCAGCGAATTCAGTCTTCACAGGGCTGTGTGTCCTGATGCCAGTGTGCAAGAGGGTCTCAAATTTAAGGAGACCACCCATTAATCTGATTGTAAAGGCTCCTGCTGCAGTAAGGGATGTCGTGGTACCTCTAGGCCCTGCTGCCTTATCTAGCTGCTTTGCTCCTCAACACCATTGCACATGTCACTCTGGGGCAAAATGGAGACCACACAATAATATCAGATGATCCTGGCAGTATCTCAAGAGCACTTCCACCAGTAATTTAACTCTGATTTGTCATAGGGGATTCATCTCATTGAAAGCTATGAATGCATTCGCTTTCTCTTTTATCTGTATTTTCCTGTTTCTTTATCCCTTTTGAAAGAAAGCGTGGGGTGGGAGAGGGAGAAGAGAGAAGAGTAAGCCCATGGATGAGTCACTGTGAAGTAATGTGCACAGTATTTTGAACAGGAGAAAGTTGTGAATGCAGTCTAAAAGAGAAAAATATGCCTGAGAGAAAGGGTTATGATTAAAAACAAGGAAGAAAAATACTTCATCAGTGATTTCTAAAACATCTGAAGGGGGGAGGCCTTAGCTATATCATGGTGGAAGAGTAAACAAAAAGTGGGAGTAGAAATGACAGTTGTTAGTTGAAGCTTATCTACAAATTTCATCATTAACCAAAAGCTTTACTTTAATGAGGGTTTAAAACAACGGCTACTTATTTACCATCTTAATTAAAGTCTTAAGTTTATTTGTTTTTTTAGAGGGGGTTAATTTACAATAAATGCATGGAAGCTACTCTCTAATTGTTGCTGACAAAAGAGCAGACTTCGCAGGCTTTTAACAACATCTCTGAAAAACCAAACTGGAATTAAATAAGGCCTGGATAAACAAACTTCTCATCGGCTTTGCACAAAACCTATAAAAGTCAGAATTGCAGTTGGACAGAGAAGTGTCTTTTGAAGCTTTGCAGCAACATTCCTAAATCAAATCTGCAGTTCAAAGCTGTTCACACAGGGAGTGTTCAGTTTCAGAAGTGGATGACATCACCCACTGTTCGGATTTACAAAGAAACTACAAAAATTGAATCATTCAACCACTGGGATCTCAGGATGAAGCAGACAGTTGCAGCTAAAGCATCTCCTCATGACCATATGAAAACATATCAAAAAAATAAGAAAACTCATCAGAGCACATAGATATTGAAGGAAACGTAACACAAACAAAGACCTAAATTGAAATATTGGTTGCTAAAAGCACTAGTAGATTTTAAAGCATAAAGATTTAGAAAATGTTAGGCTTTATGTGGTTTTAATCTCAGAGAAGGCGTATTTTGAAAAACATTCTACCTCTAACCATTTTATCCCTAAAAAAAATAAGCATCGCATCCAGCATAAAACACAAATATCCAAAATTATTCAATGTAAGATTAGTTACTGAACATTATAAGGGGAATACTTCGTATCAGCAGCTCTTTGAAAATGCTAGTAAAATGCATTAGAAGACATAAAGAAGACATAAACAAGAGCTTGTTTTTAGAAAAAATGAAAAAAACCAACCCAAATTATACAAAGTACATTCAACAAATTGAAAAGATTCATGTTTTCACAAGGGCTAACATAGTTTCTGTTTTAAATTTGATTTAAAATCAACAGAAAAGGGTTACCACGTGCTGTGGGTAAACATACTAGTCCTGGGAGCTATTATTTTGCTGCTGCTGTTGTCAAAAGCTTTGTTAAAAAAAAAAAAAAAGAAAGAAAAAAGAAAGAAAGAAAAAAAAGGCAGGAGAGAGAGAGGGTACACTGGTTTTGTAGAGCCTTGAGTGCCAGTCAAACATTAACACTATTTTCTTCACTTTGTTTGCCTTCCTGCTTGCCTTGATTGCTTTCTCCCTTCATTACACCCACAATGCCTGACCTCGTCTTGCTCCTGTTCTCTATACTCCCTAAATTACCTACCCATATGCATCACATTAAAACATGTTATCATCTTCTCTTCCCATTACATCCATCAGAATTGTCAACTTTGCAAATTTACTGTGTGGGTCAAATAACTAATATTTCTCTGCATGTAGCAGCTTATAGATTCATGCTATTAAGGAAGATTATCGACTTTTAGCACAAAAAGTTTGTAATGCTCCCATTCACTGAGAAACAAATAGAAGTCCTAAAAGCCAGAAAGTCTGGAGACAATAAAGAGATAATTAACAACTGTTTTTTAAATCTTGCAATTGTTACAAGCCTGCCTCATGGTCCTGGCACAAAGAGGACTGACACGACTGACCCACATTTAGGGCTCTTCCTCTCCTACAGCACAGGTGCATTTCTCATCCTGTCCCACCACCCTGCTCTTTGGACACAGGGGTCATCTTCATTTTTCTGTGCTCTTGATTTACGACCAGTGTGTCTAAGTGTTATAATGATTCAAATAATATATTAAAACATTAGACAACCCATGGCCACTGCCTTCCCTTCAGAGGAGGTGGTGAATTGTTGAGTGCACCTCCCCACTGCTGAAAGCAGCTTGGTATTTAGAGCCTCCATGTTGCTGCATGCAGTTGGCTGGCAGTGGACCATCAGGCTGAAGCGTGTCTCCCTTTCTAAAAGTATGTGGCCCATCACACATGCTTCAAGCAGCTACAACAGTGTAGACTGAGGAGAGGACAAGAGAAGAAAGGATCCCAAAACCTGGATCCAGGCCCAGTGGCTGCATAGTTTGGTCCACCAACATTTAGTAAGAATCTTCCTTAGACATAAATTGTAAGCAAGATACATTTTGTCACCTGCTCCTCTCTTCCTGCTACAATTTCTGCACTAATTGGACATTCTAAAGAAGTTAAAATTGCATACCAAATGCTCTCTTCTGCAGCACGATCTCAACTAGAACTGCTGGCATCCCAGTCCCTGACAGTGAGGAGGCTCTATTATAAAGCTTTTGCAGATGCAGTATGCATTGTCCAAGAGGAAAAATGAACTTTAAAAGTCCATTGATGAAGTTTATGATCCAGCTGGCTCAGCACCAGTCTGCAGGACCCCATGATCCAGCTGGTATTTTTAGATTGTTGCAATTATGGCCACAACCTCAAGGGTGCCAGGCTTAGTGAAATGGAAAGGACTATTGGAAAGGGATCCACTTTGGTCCCATTTGCGACAACAGGCAGCTGCAAGCCCACTAGATTCTAAAATAGGCTGAAATAGGAGAGGAGTGTGTAGACAACTACCGAGTAGAAATAAAGGATACCACACGCTAAAATTAGACATGAAACTTTTTAAAAACCACTAAGGTGTTTGCTAAATGATAGACATCTCCCTTTCCTATAAATGACACCCAGGTCTAAGCAGCATCACACCGACTTTTCCAAGAAAGCACAGGTTGACTTCCAACTCTTCACAATGCTAAACACAAAACAAATCTCTTAGCAGACTAGTCCATCAGCAGAGGAATAAGCACATGACCCATTACAAAATGGAAGAACGAAATCTATTCGGAAAACACAATCTAATTTTGTTTCTGAACGTATCATTAACAAAGCAATAAAACACCCCATGTATTTTCTTCTTTTTCTGCACTATTAATGCATCAAAGTTAATGATGGTCCAGTGTGAAACAGGAAATCATGTTGCAGATATCTAAGGACAGTGTTTGGTGACAGTAAAAGGAGCTCAACCTCTTGCAAACAGACACTGCACTGTTTAGCAACTTATTCTTCATGACACATTATTCTCATTTTATCCTAGTTCTAGAGATGTTTATTTTCTAGTTAAATCACAAGTATTTGTTACACAATGCTGATTTTCAGACTGTGCTAGTGTATATAGTACTACACTTGGGGGTTTTTTTCTAGTTCTGGGAAGGCTGACATGGCCTTTTGCAATCAAAGGGTTTCATCCCCCTCCTACAGGAGGGCCAAATTTGTTCCTGGGTTTACAAAAGCTCCAAGTGTAGCCTGACAGGATTACTAGTGAGGATTACGCAAGACACTGTTAAAGAACTACTCCAGAAAAAAAGGGGAAAAGAAAACAGGTCAGTAATCAAAAATTCCTTCTCATGATGTCAGGCTGACCTGTAGTAGAGTCTTATAGGTAGATCTCATAAGAGGAAAAGAGGGAGTATTTGCATTTTCAGCTTTCTTTTCAGTTATGAACTAAAGTAATTCTTCAATTTTTTAATCATTTTTTTCAAGTTAATATATAACAGAAGATAGTACATAAAAGGTTCAGTTTCAGGGGGAGGGAAGGAGAGTGGTTTACATGTCAGGCCAAATTCAGATCCCATTACTCACATTAGCAAGCAGTTACACAAAAGACCTCAGTTACTTCAGTGGGATTAATCACAACATAAGGTTCCACTCAAACTGAATGAGTAGCAAAATTAGCCTCCAAATTACATACAGTTAATATTTTAGAAATCCTAGGTAATCTGTATAAATATACACCATCTCCACAAGAGACGAGCTGTAACAGTCAAAGTTCATTCATTGTGTTTTTTTCATGAAAATATATATTCTCTTTCCTAAGAATCTTAAATTTACCAGTCACTGCGATACTATATGAAACGACTGAGAATATAATCTTTACATAATTAGAGGTACTCATATAAAAATCTAAATATTTTCTTACATTACTAGGAATAAGATATCTGAATGAAATTATTGTAAAATGACAGAAAATCTTACTTGGCTTAACAGTTTTGAAACTCCTTTAGCATGTTCAAAATCTGGTCTTCCAAGTACAGCAGGCTCCTTATTCAACTCTTCCCTTCCCTTTTTGTACTTAGCCTTTAAAAAAAAAAAAAAAAAAAAAAAAAAAAAAAAAAGGAAAAAAAGAAAAAGATCACCAATCACAGTCATGTAAGCATTCAAGCTTGTAGAAAAAGTCTCATATAGTGATCTGCATTGACACTACCCTTCTAATCAGTCCCAAAAAAAACCAAAACCCTTCTCAGGCTTCAGCTCCTTAACATAGCACTTATTGTGAAATGCATGCACAGTATTCAGAAAATTCAACTTCAACCAAATGCACACCTTAAATCTGAGAAACATTGTACCCCCAGTAAAGGCAGAATGAGTTACAGGAAGTGAGCATTGCTTACAACAGGGTCTGCAGTTTACACAACATTATGTGCAGCAGTGAAAATAGTCTTGAAACTAGGCTGAGGGGCAGCTTTTTTTGAAATGTAAGGTCAAATTCCACTCTTGTTTTAGCACTGCAATCTTGCTGGATGTCAGTGAGGTTTCACTGGTACAACAGAGAGGAATTAGTCCCACAAGGTTGATGTTATGCAATCTTTCCAACTGAACAGCCTCCCATGCAAATTGTTGCAATTTTTTTCCACAGTGCATTAGAAAACAGCACTGATGAATCAACAATAGGTGCTTTGCCATATCACAGACTAAATTACCCATTGCCTAAAATAGGCTTCTTGCATCACTCGGGCACTGTGAATCAGCCAGGACATGTCACAACAACAAACTGAAACAGAAGTCCCAAAGTCAGTCTAACTCCAAAGGGGACTTGAACAGCAAGTAGTAAATTTGAGTGTTGAACATAAAATTCAGCAGAAGTTCTTGGTTTTCAGAAAATCGTGAATATTTAAAAGGTGAATCTCAGGTCTCTCAAAATTGTCTCTCCATAGGTGCCTAGTCAGTCTCACATTAAACGATTAACAGTTAGCTAAAATCTTGGCTCAGGGCTTTTAATATATATATCTTTTGACTTGTCTACAATAAAATATTAAACTGCATCACACATTCTCAAACTACTCCTTGACCTATCCATTAGCAGATGTCACAGTGGGAGAGCAAAGAATTTGAGAGGGGAGTCTGGAGAGGAAAGCTTCCATGCAAGAAACAGCGTGTTTGCACGGCTCTCAGAAGGACAGCGGGGAATTGCACTTTCCTGCCACTGCTGGATGAGATGGGAGGAGGAAGGGGAGTCCTGGGATGCGAGCTTCTCTTGCACTGAGGTGAAAAAAGGCTCAGTATGTTTTCTGAAGTGCAGTATAGGATATGAGCACGTGAATTATTTTGAGAATGGTCATCATGAACAAAGCTGAAACAAACCCAACTGTAGATCAATGACAAGTAACTGCAAAGGTCATACTGTGGATACCAAAACAGAAGAAATTCGTAACTTTGTAACATACCAGGCAACTTTGGGTTTATTTTGTTGAGCTGTTTGGTTGGGTTTTTTTAATCAAATCTCTATGTCAGATTTGGGGTTGCATGTTTTCTGTTCATGACATTTGAGAATTTTAGCAGCATTCTAAGTAATCTGACTGAAATTAGAATAAATAAACTAACATGTCTAAAAAATTCAGAGTAACAGGGGAACATACATCACTTATTATCTTTGTTATCTCAGTTGCTATCTTTATGTCTGGCCTGTTCAGCACTTCAGTGTATCTATGAGTATCTTGCAGATCCTTCTTATAGAATACCTGTCAAAGAAAAAACAGTTTTGTTTAAACTAAACAAACAAAAACATTTGAAGTTTATAAGTAATTTCTGAATGACTCATCAACTCTGACATCAAATTCAACAGAACTCTGCCTAATTTATTCCAACACAGTCCTGCTTGACAGGGATTATTTAGCAAAGACCCACGCACAGGTTAACTGGATAAGAAAGAAATTCAGAAGCATAAAATACAACATCAAAATGAAAAGTGATTTTTCTTAGAAGCGTACTAGAAAATGAAAGCACTGCAAAGACCCAAATACTAGATTTCATTATTAAATTTCAGAGGACTACTAAGAGTACAGCATTTTTTTCTATGCTGTACCCTTTTTTAATATAAAGCAACCCTCCACGATACTGAGCACAGCCTAACAGATTGTAGCTACACTGAACAGAAACTGCAATTCTACCACAGTGAATGTCTTTCTCAGTAATTGGCAGCCATGTAGCTGGCATGTAATTCAATAACACAACTCCACCTCAGCATCCCCCCCTGCCCGCAACTCCACTTATCTGCTCTTTTACACAGTCACGGGAACAAGAAGGCTGAGTGTTCCAGCATGTGAAGTACAAGACCAAATCTTTCTGTTTGTGCAAAACCCACTACTATAATGAATGGGCTCAGAAAACTGGCCAGAAGGCTAAGCCACAGGTAGGAGAGTCCAGACATTCTCTATTGAGCAAAGCAATCACAGGAACAGCATAGACCTCAGGGATGTTATAGAGCTCTGAAACCACAAGCTATCCTTCTCCCCCTCTTCAGGGTCTGTAGACTTTTTCCTCTCCCTTACTGTAGCACATGTGCCAATCTAAGCCAATTTCCAAGAGCTGTCTTACTGAATTATTCTGAATTATTAAGAAAATCGTCCCTGGTATTCAAAAGTGTCTGACAAGTTGAAGATTCAGGCAAAAGATAGAGAACATAAAATAAAGTCTATAGCAAATAAACAGTGTCAGAACGATTCCTGCTTTACTGGATAGTCTTTTAGATTTTCTTATTTTTGTTAAACAAAGTCAATGAACCTCTTCAGAAGAGTATTTCACCACCAAGAAAATCCTCAGCTTGAAGCTTCACTTAAAACCTCCACATCCAGCTCTTATTTCAAATGTAAACTCATAAACTGCAGCACACAACTACAAAATTTGTAGAAATGTTATTGTAAAAAGAAAAAAAAAATCTTACTTTTTGGCAAATATTTTACAGGCAACAGGAAAGTAATTTTGTATCCATATGGCTTCAGCTAAGTAGACAAGCTAAACAGGCTTCACTGTTGGCCGCTTGCCCACGAATAGATCTTATAATTTCTAATCTACAATGAGTGATACGCTAGTGTAATCACTGATAAAATAAATAAATAAATAAGTTGGATGAATACAGCCCAAAGTATCACCAACCAAGAAAACAGAAATTTGATTCTTACAGCTTGTTTAAATCACTGGAAGTTTTCTTTTGGCTAGGTTTAGATTTCCTCTATTTTTTAAAGAAACTAGATGTACAGACAAGCATTTGCAATTCAGGGCTTTACATGAATTTAGTTAATTATATGCTGTTCATCCTAATGACCACATGAGGTGAGGTGAAAACCACAAAGGCAGCAGAAACAGGTTTCTGAATAGCACCCCATCATCCATGTAAATTGCAAATTAAAGGCCAGCATATGTGCTCAAAATAGAAATTAGGAATGGAGTGAATTTAACAACAGAGAATCAAGAATAGTGGTGATAAAGTTGAAGAAATGTGGTCACTTATTGCTCCCAAATGACATGATCATATAGTACATGAAATAATGGATTGTGGTTAATTTCAGAGGGAAAGGGGGGAGGGGGGAATAAGACAGTGACAGTCCTTTATATTTCACCATTTCCAATTATATTAGATGCAAGGCCAATTGCTATAGCTTTCCCTGAGTGAATTATTATTCTTCCTGCACCTAAACCAGTATACCTATTACTTATGTCTGAGGGAAAGTCATCTAGCATTTTACAAATGTCTGCAATATATATTTGCTCCATTCTGCAGCTTGTCATACTCCAGTGAGAATAAAAATGTTATGCAGCAGAACAGTAGTTTGTCAGAGGTAGGCCAAAGAAAGAAAAAATATGTTTCCCATTTCCTGAATAACCTCAATCCCTGGATGCTGACCCTTTCCCATTGGGACAGTGTGCTGGCTGCTATTACACAGCTGCTATTCCATTCCATCTAGTGATTTTTTACTTTTTTTTTTTTATAACGCTGTGTTAGAACAGTAAACCCAGAGCTATTCCAAGAGAGCAGGGAAACAGATGTAGACAGGGAAAAGCAACCAGCTTGATGTGTGCACCCACGGGCACCAAGAAGATAGAAAGTGGATCAGTCTATGAGAGGGGAAAAGAGAAAACAAAGCCTGGTCAAGCAACAAAAGAAAGGAAACAGCAAGAACACCGAGGGAAGGGAATATGTTTTCTCTTGAGTCCCTTACCAAGAGGCTCAAGCCCTCACTGGAACCTCCAGGCATTACAGGATGCCCTTATTCAATCTTTATTTCAAAGAATGGCCCAGGCTCCATCAAAAAACATCACTCAAAGGCTCAAGAACTGCTCCTTTTTATGAGGACCACAGGTCTACAAAACATCTGCTAAAATTGGCCTTTGAATAGGAAAAAGCATCCAAGATACGGGCACCTAAGAGCAGCAGTGAAAAACCTAAATGAAGAGTTACATCAGACCAGTGGGAAATGCAAGCAAGAAAGCAGCAGGGACAAAAAGGGAAAAAATTGTACCATCTCTAGCTTTGAAGTTGCAAATAGGGAATTACAAATACTAACTAAATTCAATGTGGTTTTCTACCACAATTTGAAGTAGCAATAAATGAAGTGTTCACATTGTCAAATATTTAAAAAAAAAACAACATTGATAATCTGAACAAAAGTCATTTCTTCTCTTTAATCCCAAATGCGATGACATAGTCTGAACTGCCCATAGTTTTTTGCAAAGTATGAAAAATATTCAGGGCTTTCTTATAACTAGTAGACTAATATTAATAAGACCAAACCTCTAGCTCTTACAAAAGGGTATAAGGTCCACTGATGAGAAACATGCCAGTCTATTTACTCCAGCTGAGGGTCCTGAAGACGATTCACCTCTCAGGATGGTGCCAAAGCATCGGAATGCACTACAATGCTGCAAAGTAAACAGATTTCCAATAATGCTGCAAAACATCTCAGGTTGTCAATCAACAACCGGAAACTTCTGCTACACGGTGACCCAAGCACACCAAGGTTTAAAGAACTCAGACCTCTCCTGCAATCTTTTGTGTTCTCCCATATTCCAATGCCAAAATCCTTTCAAGCTACTGGTAATAAATCATTAAAATATGCACAAGCAGCTATGAACACATTTTGCCCTCTTGAGATACACACACAGAAGTCAGTAAGGAGCTGGGAACACCTATCTGCAAGAAAATGAGTCTCTTCTGTTCATCCCTGCTTAATGTTTTCTAAGAGCTGCAAGTCCGCTAACAAATGGCCTGTCGGCTGTGTCTCTGCGCCTTTTTCTCTCATCTGCACTTCGGGGTCTATCAACACTAAGAAAATGACTAGCTGGTGACAATCATCATTGGCAACAGCTTTTCTGATCTCCACTCAAATGGCGTTGAAACCTGTTTCCCAGTTCACGTAGAAGACACACACACATTTCTGGCCCTTTACAGATTGTTGCAGCCTTCCTTTCCAGTAATGGGCTTGAAAATTGATTGGCCTCAATTACATCAGGAGTAAACACATCATTTTCAGCACCAGTTGGAAGTGGTCCAGGGGGATCTACTGTTGACAACCACTGTCAGCAGAAAGTTAGTCAGTGAAAGGTGATTTTTCTAATGCAGATGCTGAACAGAGAGCCAGGAGAAGCTTGACTTTAACATCATCTGCATCAAAACAAACATCAACACTTTTGGTATGTTACTGATGGTGTTTAAGCATGTCAAGTTCAATATCTGCTAATTCGTCTTTTCTACTTTGTCTTCTCAGAAAGAATGTATTTTTTTTGTATGTGGATTATGACTGCACAATATCTGAACATACAAAAAAAACCCCCAATAAATCCTTACTCCTAAGACAATATAGACTTCTTAAATATTCACATTTAGACGGTCAGTGAAACATTATAAATTCTCACTATTGATATCATATGGGCTGCAAAGAGCACACATGTACATCAAAAGTTCGCCCAACTGTCAACTAACAATTTAAAAGCAGCACTTTTTCATACATAAGCATAGCAGGAAAGATACCAGGGCTCCAACCTTCCTTTTAAACGTCCACAGATGAGTCTATTGCAGTTTTACTTGTAAAATCAGAACACTACTTCCTTACTTTATACAATGTAATGCTGTGAGGAAAATCAGTAATTTTAACCAATTAGAATATATAAATTGCTGTACAAATACTTAACATTGTTTTCATATTCATAATGCCCAGTGACGGACGAGGTCATGGAACAGACAAAACTATGATCCACAGCTTTGAGTATCTTCATCAAATGCCATGTGCTTCCACCCAGGCACAATGCAGTGTTTGTTTTGCTTTAGAAACTTAATTGCCATGGCATTTCACTGTTCGATTACTTTCTTCCATCCACGTGACCCTCAGTTACACATAGGATGAACCATTATGTTGTGACCTCATGGTTTTCTAAGGGCCACCACCTAATTTTGGTCCCAAGTTTGGACACTTCTAGATGAGCCAAATGACATCAGCCAAGCACAGACATCAAGTATTCTGGTAGTCCCCACTTTACTTTGCTCCAAATGCCTTTTTGTGTGCCCAAGTCACATCATTAACAATCACTTCACAAAAGACAAACAGGATTTATAGAGAAAAGTACTCTGGTTTGGATAAACATGCTTTCCTTTAAACACTATGTAGCATTTAAATCATTTTTCAAGTAAATTCTCTATCACTAAAAGAAGTCATTTTGTTCTTTTGAGAGCAATTCACTTCAGCCTAAGTATGAAGAATAGAAAAAATGTTTTTCTTATACATGATCACATTGTTCAGGAGATTTTACAGTATTTCGCTATCACGCAGCTTCAACCCACGCCTACAGAGCATGTTAATGATATTCAAAGTGGTGTGAAGGCCTATAGCACATGACAGTTTCAAAATGTCAGCACAAATATATTGTAAGTTGAATACAGTCTTAATTTTTAGAGGAAATTGCACATTTCACAGAGATGAGTATAAATGTCAGCCTTATTTTAAGGCTGAGTAAATAGTCTTAAACACATCCTAATCCTATTAGATGCAAACCCTGCAAGCAAAGGTTGAATTGAGTTGGCAGAGCATTGTAGGTAAACACACATTCTGCTCCCATAGGTATACTGTACTGAGTGGTGGATAAAAGAGCTTTGTCCTTCTATTCCCTCAGTACTTTCTCTCCTTTTTCAAAGCTGTGATTCTACAAATAGCCTGAAACAGTTTGGAAAGACAAATGCTCCACATTTGGGATGCTCACTATTCCAAGCTCTGTCTCAAAGACAAAAACTCACATGGCTCTTAATTAAACTTGTACTTACAAAACAAGAAATCCACAGCTATTCACCACACTGTCCAAACAATTACTCACAAGGCCTGCGTAACTCCACTGAACAATAACTGGACTTACATAACTTACTTTTTTATGTGTGATAAAGACATATCTTTACTGTACTGCAGCTCCCCATGAGTAACCAGAAAGAATTTCCTCTTAAACAAATGAAACTAACTGGTTAGAGTTTTATGTTGGATATAGAGGGTTTTTTCAAATTTTTTGAAGTTTGCTCAGGCTGAAAATATTTTTCTTAGTATTTTTTCATTATTTTTAACATGCTGTTAAAAATTCTCATCTATAAAAACATCCTTCCCTCCTATGTTTGCCTTCATTTCCTTTTTTTTTCATTTGTTTTAAGGGTGAAAGAGGATGAAATGATTGAATTTGATTTACTCTCACATCTGTACCCTGCTCTCCTTAATTCCGTTAGCAGGTGATGTACAGCTGTAGAAGGGGAATGGGTTTTGCACTAGCATGCTAATCCTCAGACCATGATGAATTTGATTCAAAAAACTTGTCTCATGTTCCTCCTGGTCCCACCACCTTCTCTGAGAAGGATTTCTATCTCTCTTCCCAAAATTATTTCCTTCCCTAGTAGTCTACCATCATTTCTACTGGTAGGTAAAAAAACCCTCTTGATTATGGGGAGAGAAGTTCACATTCCCAACTCCTATGCTCCGTCAATCTGACATCCTGATGCTTCCCAAAAGCAGAGACGGAGGGAGTTTGACAGGAAGAGGGAATTCTGTAATCAAGGCAGGTTGCAAATTACTGCTGGGAGTTTCAAAGCAGGTATTTCCCAGCAGAAGAAAAAGTTATTCTTCAAACATAATGCTTCCCTGAAGTTTCCCAGTAGCCTTTTAATCAGCGGCCAGCTGTCAAGATTCTGCACACACAGACATACATCTAACATTGACATTTAGTTTTCAGCCTACATAACCTAAGAGTGTTTGTTACACTGTCAGGAGGGAAGATAGGGCAAATGTGAGATAATTCAAAATGAACATCCAATCTTCATTTTCTACATTGTTAGGAGCAAACAAATATCTTGTGTATCTGAGAAACAGGAGTTATAAAATCACATAGCAACCTGACTCGACTTGTTTACCTGAGAAGAATGGAAATGAATAACTCTAAAGTTATTTACATGTCAGTTTTTCATACTCGTTTTGTGTACCCTTTAAAATGACCTCACTATTTTAGCCAATCTTCTCCTAAAACTTACTTCTATCATAGGTAAGTTTTTACAAAACCTAAAACTAACATATATTTTACTTCAAAGTTGTATTTATAGCATTCAAGACACTAATCTTGGTAATATTTCTGTTCCAAGCAATGGTGCAGTGAGCTAGTAGAAACTAGCCTAACCATGAAATCAAACCTGACTTGGTATTAATAAAAAATGTAAATACTATTATTAGGCTTTTCTATATGAAAACCTAAGAAACATAAAAAAGTTAACAAACAGCTTTAGAAAAAAAAAAAAAGCAACCAATTTTGAAATATTGCTAAGTACCCTAAATTATTTGCAATTTCCTAAGTAAACCTAGAAGTATAAATACTTTGGTCAATGATGTAAATTAGTGCCGGCATCAAACTGAATTCTATGGCTCAGATTCTGTAAAATAAGTCATAAATTTTTCTTTGAGATTCATTTGATATATATTCATGAGACAAGAACAAAATTATTCATGTGCATAAAAGTGTGCAAGAACAGGGCAGAAACAGCCTCCTCTATACAGAACTATTGAAGAAATATTCAAATGTTGACAGTGTAAGACACTGAAACCATGCTGGTGTTCATGTAAACAAAGAGTTTTTCTTACACTTTTAAAGTATAAGTAGGTACACATAAATTCACAGAATTTGTGTTTGTAATTTCATTTCAAAGTGATAGCACTTAATAACAATTGCTACTAATAAAAAATAACAATTGCTTTCCACTGCAGTTTAGAATAAAACTCATATATCATGTCCCAAATTACTTCAGAGCAAATAACGGAAAAAAAAACACCAACCAAAAAACCCCCAAAAAAAATCCACAAAAAAAAATAATTAATGAAATACAAAAATATTCCATAACCCAACTCATTTCAGTTAACTATAATAGATGTATCTACCCAAAACAAGCAAACTCATTTGAGATGGAGGAGTACTTACATCACTCTGGTACTTATTGACTTCTATGGCATGCTTAATATCTGGAGGCTCCATCATATGTGCATAATCTGAAGTTCCTTTCTCAGCATCATGTTTTTGTTTATAGAGAACCTGAAAAGTGCAACGTTACACTTTTGTGACCTCAGCAGAGAACGTATAATACTATGAGCTGGGTTAAATCTAGTATCATAGTGTGCCTGTATTCAGGAAGAAATGTAATGAATAATTAAGCTCCTTAATGGAACCAGAACCCTGAAATGAGAGCAGCTTCCACTCAAAACAGACATACAAGGCACAGTCAGCAGAGAGATTTCTCTGCATCTGTTACTGCAACACAGATATGAGTAGACAAGGGGAAGAAAAAAGAAATATAGAGAAACAGAAAATTAACCTCAACAAGGTGAGAAGACAGCTCAGAGGAAAGCATAAGCAAAAGCTTTTTTTTTGCTCAAAAACCACTTGAATCTAAAAGCTAAGCAACTCTTTCAAGTTGTGAGGGCTCTTTCCTGTTTTCAGGAAAAAAAAAAAAAGACAAAAAACAACGATTTTGTGCATTCCTCATAAATAAACAGGTTTGCATGAAATACTCACAGCCTGAACATCTATTTCTTCCACTGTTATGAAATTACTAGCACAATACACACTTTGACCAGCCTCCAGGTTCACAAAGAAAAATAGTATTTACATTCAATTGTCATCATGGTAAAGGAAAATGGAATTGGATTGTGAGTTTATAAACAAGTTTATTTTTATAACAGAAACTGAGCTCTGTGTTGGGCATTGATCCAGCTTTCACCGGACTGTGTTATACTTACATATACACACACTCCCATACTAAAACTGCCTGAAAAGCTGATCTTGCACTTATCCTTGTCAGAAGCTTTTAGGCTTACATTAAGAAAATTCACCAGGTCTTGATGCTAAAGAAGCAGCAAGCATCAAGAAAATTTACTTTCTTTTCCAATAGCTCTCAGGAACAAGCATTAAAATAATCCCCAAGAAAACAGCAAATATATAAGACTGAAAGCTGATCAGGAGGAGAAGGTTTTGAAACGAAAACCCTTGATAGCAATAAAAGAATACTGTGAAAGTTTTGAGATGGGAACTCTCGACTCAGATGATTCGGACTCTTTCAGTACAGGATATTAGAACTGTGAGAAAATGTTGTATCTGTTTGTGCTTAAGGCAACAAGATTGCATTTGAGTCACAGATCAGGGTGCCCAAGGCAATACATTAGTATCTGCCCTGACTATCTCAGATTACAAAATGATATATGGGCTGAGAGATTTAAAAGGAAAAGGAGGGGTGAGGGGTGGTTTTGAATGGCTACTATATGAATGAAAGTACCAAATTAGGAAACTTGAAGTATACCATCTCCTTATACAGCATAATGATCAGGCCTCTGGGGAGAAACTGTCCCAAACCTCCCTATACTGACTACATCTTGTAACCGGCAAAGCAAATCATCTTTAACTAGACTGAAGCATCACTAACAAACGACCCCCTGCAAAATTGCAATTACTATATAAACATATGCCACAAAACTTTCTGCTATTTATCCTGCTTCACTTTGGTATTACGTGGAGAACATCTTAAAAGTGACAGTCTGAAACGCAGACCCATGCAGCTACTTCCAAAATCTACTGATTTACAAAAATTTTATTACATTGCCGCTATGTTGGTTCAACATCTGTATTTTTCTGTTGCTGAATGGACTATGTAAACAAGATAAAAAACAATAGCACATCAACTCCCAACAAGAAAAACCCCAAGAAAACCCCTCAGAATCCCAAACCAAAAACTTCCAAGAAAACCAACAGAAATTATAATTGAGAGTCCACTATCTCAAGAAAAGATGACTGTTTCTTTAGCCAATGTAGGAATATTTGACTTGCTATTTGGCAGCTGTGTTCTTCATATCTTTTCACATTATTTTTTAATAACTGACTGAAGTAACCTTGAAACAATCTCAAGCTAGGAGGAGTTCAGTATCTATCTAGTTTAGTTTTGGACAGTTTAGAACAGAACTATTTCCAAATCTGTAAATCAGTTCCAAGGAACATGAAAAAAAAAAACTTTATGAAGATTATTTCCTCAATGTTCTTAGAACCACTATATTACATGTTAGCATGTGTACGTTTCTTTCTCATTTCATATTAATTTTCAAGTTTTAGCTAAACTGAATTTTCTTTATCAAATCTACATACGAAACCACTCTACAGAGAGATCAAGTATTATAGGTCACTGACATAACCTCTACTCTATAGTGGCACCATTTATTAACTCCAGAAATACAAGGCTATTATTTAAGTAGGCATGGCTTCAGATTGAACTAATTTGTAAGTAGTCATTTTTTATTTTTCTTATCTCTTTTGTACACCAGTGTGTCAACAGAAAGCTGCATTAAGGAAGGCTTTGTGCTCTTCTAACTTAACTCTGACTGACTTTCTGGTTTGGAATACTTTAAACACTATTAACTTTTAGTTTTTATATTTCCCTTTGTAGTTCATAATATGAGCTCTGAACTTAAACCCCACAATATAGGACTTTGTAGCAGGAAATGTTCAAGAGCACAGAAAATACCATTTTAATCTCTAGACAGAGAATTAGATTATCCAATGTATTTGTGTAAAACAAAACTAGAGAAGTGCAGGAAACTAATACCTGCTACAATACAAAAAAAAAAAGGAAATTTTGAACATGAGATTTGATATCATAAAAAAAACAAAAAATAACATGAAGAATTACATAAAACAGTTTGATAATGTGTAATATGATTATAAATGATGCAGTAAATCATAAAAATAACTTTATCATATTAAAAAAAACTGTGTATGCAAGTAAAAGGAGGATTCTGCCCACAACTAAGAAAAACTGTGAAACTTCCAGAGAAAGTTGAAAATATTGCTTAAGATTCACTTGCCTCATCATCTTTAAAAATAAACAGAAAATACTGTTGAGCATTGACATATGGTTACTCTTTGAGATATTGCCCTGTGCAAAGGAGAAAATTAAACTGCCTTCAGTTTGCTTTAGATTATTCCTTTCAGATAAGAAGAAAAACAGTGCAATCTCTTCTTATGGCAGAAATAAAGTGATGAACAAAATGATGAAATGCGTACTTTTTTCCAACATTGCTTCCCCCTCAAGCAATTTTAAATACCTTTATCATTGTTTGTGACACCTCATGAAAAAAAAAAAATTGTTCTGTGTAAGGACAAATTCCTTATACAGGTCTTCAGACAAGAAAAAGACTTGGCACAAAGGTGACAATGATCAGAAGTTTTCCTTCAGAAATATTTTCCACAGGAAAATTGCAATTTTTCCAAAAATAGTCCATTGTCTCTCAGGAAAATCAGAATGAGGGCTCACTGCCCATACTGCTCTCATCAACTTTATTTTCTCATTGACGAGAACAGGGAAATTGATGAGAGCTTTCTAGGTTGGCAAGGTGGGTGAAGTTATGAGGTGGGAACAGAGACTTCTGCTCTCTCTAGCTTAGCCTGGGAACAGCTATGAGATAAGAGAGAGGGAAGAAAATCTGGTTGCTCAAGAAAGCTATTTAGAAGGCAACAGTCAAATTTTTTGCATAAAGTAGAAAATGAAATTGATAAAAGCCACCCAAGTATATGGGGCTATGAAACTTCTTTTTCATTTTCCTGAAACATCTTTTTTTCCCCAGAAACAGTGTTATGACTTTTTTGTAAAAATTTTGGATGCATTTCCTTCACTATGGGTATTTATTTCCATCTTTGTGCCAGTTCTACATAAAACACAAAAGAGCAAATGTGAGCTTTATGCAAAAGCCGGCAGAGGTGGTCTTGCTTTAGTCTCTCCTGTGTATTTTGAAGAGGGAATTGAGCATAAATCAACACAGCTAATATGGGGAGAAAGCTCCACAGCAGGAGAATCACAGTTGTGAGGGTGTTGTACTCTCCATTATGGTAATATCCTGTCAGTGCTGACACTGTATAGCTGGAATCCTACAGAACAAGGTCCTGGCTCTGTTGAAGTCAATGACAATTTCCATATCAGCTAAAGCATGCAAAGGTGAGAGATGGTGCTATGACAGTCTGTTTGCACTGGAGAGGACCGTGGAAGGCAGCTGTAAGTGGGGAATAATTTCTTGTGAGAAAATTTCCTCTAGTTGCCTCCAAGTTTCTAAATCATGAGTGTGATCTGAAACAGTATATAAAATTAATAAACTGGGCTAGATGTAGGTAAGCTGAAAACAGAGCTTCTGGGCAGCAGCAGTGCAGCAGCAGCATCTCAGGATCAAACATCAAACCATGGGAGAGACCATTTACCGAGGACACACCTGTGTAAGGAGATCACCCAGCAGAGGTGTACCAGCCTCAGCAGTCCTATGCCATCAAGCAGCAGTGGGTACAGTCAGTGGCTCTCTTCCATACCATGATTGTCTAGTCCCCAAAAACCTGCTTGGCAGATGAGGCTATGGATCCTACCAGGAACATGGCATCATACAGTGAGACAGCACCTGCCTGATGTGGCTACAAAAGCATTCAAGCTTGGCCTTGCACGCAAGCATGAAAAGGCAGTCAACAGTGTAAATCTGTTCTAAAGTGGATGGGGAGGAGGACGTACGCTCGTATTTTCCACTTCTCAGGAAATCAGCACTTACTTAAAATCAACATATTATAATTGAGAAACAGACTGCAGTTCTAGGCTCGCAACAGCCTTTTGCAGGAGGGTTGGCACAATGGTCTCTCCTTCCTATGGCATACCCATGGTCTCTTCTTGCTGAAGTGATGACCTGTAAATTCACAATTCCAGCTAGACAGATGTAGTAGAAATCCCCTCTGCCATATCCTGACCCAGTTGAAATCCAAAATCCTTGTATTAGCTACTTAGATACTGCAGTGACAGGCACAATATGGATTAGATTTGAATACCGTAGAGAAGATTTTCCACTAGAAAATCCCCTAGGATCTCTCCCGAAGTAGCATTAAATTCAGGTCCAGTGCAACAGTAACCACAAGTTGGAAAAATGTGTCAGCTTATCTTTAAGTTTTATGGTAGATTATGATTTATAATGCATCTATTCCTAAGGGGATGGTATGAATTTTACAGGAAAAGTTTCTGCTTAAATATAACTCATCTTATATGCACATTTGTTTCTCTATGACTGTTGGATGATTGAAGAAAACCTTCAAAAACTAGCAAATTAAAATGGCTGCCATTTCCTTAAAAGGTTTTTTTTATGAATCTAATGGTTTCATTTTTAGTTTCAGTTATTTATCTTTTCTGCCACACCACCAACGTTAATTAACCTCATTTGCGTAAACTGATGTAGAACATACTCATTTGGAATGAATCCAGGAGTAAATCTGTGGCAAACTAGTTAAGTAATGTTTTATAAATCAAGCTAATGGCTTTAAAATGTTATACAAGTTTAATTCCCAATTTATTTCTTCTGTAATTCGTCTAATCACTCACTTTACAATTAAATGTCACATTAATGTCATTTCAGCTACTGTGTTGCTTTAACTTGAATGTATGTATGTTTCGTTTCAAACTATGAAAACTAAAATATACTTTATGTTGTTAGGTTTGCTTAGCATAGCTTTAACACATAGTTTTAAATTAAAACGTTTCTCCACAAGTTGTCCTGAGATTTCAGTGCTTTCTTATTAATATTTATCTCTGTTTGAAAAAAAAAATCACTGCATTACAAGAAAGCATATTGCAATACAACCAATAACATGGATTTAGGAGTGTGTTCAGAGTGGCTATATTTAACGACATGTAGTAAATATCTGTAACAGAGGAAAAAGGCAAAACAAGAAGAAAGTGGAAAAGCTTGGTGCACAGAAAGCCATGACTGTCTATCAGCTGTAACTCTCATGAGTAACAATGAAAAACTGTAACTTCATTCATATTACACACACTTAACACTCACAATTCCACTGAGATCTATGGAAGCGAAGGGTCACCTGCCTACACTAAGGGTATTACATTTTTAAGGCCCTGGAGACAACTGAACTGCAATTTACTATTTTCCTGTTTGTCTTCTTGTTTTACACTACGTTCAATATACTCGATTTTACATTTTTAATTCTATTTAAGTCATTGTGAATGGCAGTATGTAGACCACTAGAAACATGTTTACTGCTAACTTTAAAAGTCATTAAAATTGTGGGATTTCTCCCTTCAGCATCAAACATTTCATAAAGTTAATACGACGCTGAAATTTAAATGGTTGTTATATATATATATTCATCTATTCTATAAACACAGTGCAATGGCACCAAATTCAATAATTCCTTATTGCACTCAAGGGTTTCTAATGACTGATGAAAGGACTAGCAGTTTTTCAATGTATATTTAATAAAAATAACAAGTAAGATTGTCAACATTTTTAAAAGTGAATTCTTAAAGTTAAAAAGTTATGGTGATAAACGCTGGATGATAAACATAGCCTAAAAAATGAAGCAGGTAATCAAGTATCTATTCAAATATATTGTTCAAATTGGTCATATTCTGTCACATAATTAATCAATCTAAAATCATTTTTTGTGATTCTAAAAATGTACCTTGCTCTGAAGTTGCATTAATTCTTTTGCAAATACACTGTCAATTGTGGCTGGCATCTGCTGATAAAGACTGTTGGAAAGGTCTTTCTTAGCAGCATTTTTATACTTCACCTAGAGAGGATAAAAAGGTGACATGTAATGCAAAAATCAAGATACAGTAATCATATTACTTGCTTCTTCCATTAAATATTAGAAGCGGAAAAATCTAATGCTATCATAAATTTTCAAGCACAACCATATTTTTAAATAATAACTTCAAAATACTTTAGGTAGATGTGTCTCATTTACAAAGCAATGCAAAGCATCTCCTAATCAAATTCAGTAATTTTGGAGGAAGTATAAAATAAGGTAAGCAAGGCAATTATTTTTCTAGCCTTTAAAAATAATTTCCAAAATTGAAATTAACTTTTTTTTTCCCATTTTCCCAAGTTTTACACAACAGGAGCAATGAGAGGTTAATTAAAAATATCTTATTGATGAGTAGTAGCAATTAAAAGTAACTGGAAAGGACACCAAAGTGAGTATATCTGACATCAGTTCTACTTGATGTTTTCAAATTACAGACCCATTTTTTAATTAATTTTATTTTTTCCTGTACTTTCTCCAGTGTTCAGCACTACCAATTCATCACAAAAGGGTTTTATGACACAGGCCAGAATAACAGTTTAAAATCTGAGAGGTTTTATCTTCAGATGTAAGTTTTTCAAATTCATAAAACAATAATGTCCGGTCTTGCTGTAAAAGTAATCATAAATATCAAAGATATCTTAAATGATACTATCTAATGTCATTAATTTACTGTGCAATATACAGTTGTTCATTAGAAACTAGCTGCATTATATATATGCATGTAATATATATGTATTAAATACATCAATAATTTGCGTTAACATTTGTTGCTGTTTCCAAAAAAGAGGGTTCTTTTTCACTGCAGTAGACATGCTGCTGCTAAGAATCTCAGTGTTTGAGCTTTGCAAAACCAGGTTATGGGACACTAGAGGTCAGTAATTTACAGGATAAAGCATTCATCACATTAGTAGCTTCAGGTAATGCTGCAATGAGCAGAGTGCTCAACAGTGTGGTAACATGAAAAATACAAGTTTTTAAATTTCGAAATATCTTTATATCTCTAAATCTTTGACTTATAATTAGCAGCTTTTCTTCAGAATTAGATGGATGGATTCTATAAATACTCGCTCAGTTTTGTACTTTTGTGGACTACAATAGTCTGTCTCCTAGAAAGCATACTTTCATCACATTTATGCCTCTTTGGACATGACACTCTTTCTCGGAAAATAGGAAGATGAATACAACAAAAATATTCATCAGATGCATTTGTGTTGAATGTAGCCACAAAGCAAATTGATGTATATCAGAAACAGAATACAGAATGTACATAAATTACATAACTCCAGACAGAGATATTGGTATGTTCTTTATCAGAATCATAAAGGTAGCACAAAAAAAACGAGGCACCAAAAATCTAATTCTTCCGAAGGTCACAGTGACAGAAAAATCCCTCAGAACCAGCAGCTCATTAAGAAAAGCAACTCTCTCTCTGGTAAAACGCCCGCTGCTGTTCTGACCTGTGGAAAATACTCAGAGGCGCAATCATATGACACCTTGTGCCAGAGACATGAAGAGCTGGGAGTGAACTCTGCTCTGGCATTTTGGAAGCTGCCATTCATTCTTTGCCACTCGAGTTGTGCCTGTGTGCTCCTGTGAGTATGCCAAGACCTAAGAACTCTCGACATAGGTGTGCATATATGTGCATGCAAGTGTTTAGGTCACCTGCAGATGGCATTGATCTGATGTCTGCCCCAGTATCCTTACTGAAGGAGAACTGAGAGTAATAACACTGGAATTTCCTTGTCTCCTCTTTGATATCAGGCTGTGAATTCTCCACAGCGGAAAAACTAGGCACAGGTACAATTTGCAAACCTCATCACTGTAGAATAAGTGACAAGAAATCCTTTTCCTATTCCTCAGCTTATCCATCCATAAAATGGGATAGCTAGGACTACCTCAGAATCATTAATAAAATGTCTTGGAATCCCAAAATGAAAGTATTGCATAACTTCGAATTATTATTATTCACATATATGGTATGCCCTAATTACAGCATTTTAAATCAGCTCAGCTTTAAACAGAATTGTTATTTGAAATAAGCCATCCTTCCTTTGCTAAAATTGAATAAGTTTTTAGAAGGGTAAGAAGCAAAGAGAATTCTTCAATTGTTTAGGTCTTACCTCAGAAATAAAAGCATTGAGACTTTTCACATGTTTTAGCTGCGGGGTGTCAGGTACAAATATGCACTTGCCTTTAGATTTTTTAAACTCTTCTTTATAGTGTATCTACAAAAAGCAGGGGGAAAAAAGGACAAAAAAAAAGAGAAAAAAAGAAAAAAAAAGAAGTTTAATTGTCCTTTAAAAAAAAAAAAGGCAGAAAAATAAACAGTGGTTATTTTTATTTAGTTTATTATTACTTTTTATTTTATTTTACTTATGAATACTATGCTGGATGGCTTGCAAATTCCTCAGGTTGGATCAAATTAAGCCATAAAGGGAAACACTCAGTTCTCACACACAGCACCAGAGTTACGCAGACGTCACAGAACTCTTTAATAATAAAGATTAAAAAGTTATGATTTTTCTTTACATCTACAGCACATTTTCACCACTGTTGTAGACATTTTAGTATCTCTAAAGAAAGGGGAATTGAATAATTGATCTCTATGATCCTTGATCTCAAAGATAAAATTGCTAAACTAACTTCTAACATAGACCTAAGGAAGCACAGAATCTGTGTAACACAATCAAATGCTCCTTTATGAATCCAGGAGTTACGTGAATAAATTCGGAATGTCACTGTAAAATCATCGCCTACAAAGCACCCCGACAATCACAATATGCAAGTAATAACAGAATTTCTTTAAGATAAAAACAAATTTTAAATCAAGCCATTTTTTAAATTATATGTATACATAAAGGAAGCAATTTTTCAAGCAAAACACAACATATTTTGCAAAAATAAAACAAACACAAGTCTTCTTTGTCTTTTAATAACCAACCTTTTTCTTACCATGAGGCAAACAATAAGGGCAGGGGTAATAATCACATGACTGTTGATGAAGTCAGAACTACTGTTTGTATCAGTGAGTGGGAGAGGAATAAAATCTACGGACCTGGTGAATGTGTAGGAACCTTTATTATGTAAGAACTATGTGAAGAAAGATCATGAATTATGATGAGTACTAAGTAAGTTTTAAAGACAGACATCTTACATGGAGAGCCTTAAATGTTTTTAGTGACATTTCTTTCTTCAAACATAAAATAGTTTAGTTTAGTGCAAATTGAATTATTTAGTATTAAACTTTCATGGTTATTATCTGCTACTATTTCTCTAACCTCATTTTCACATTCTGCATAACACCAGCTTGAATTTATGCACTCTAGACTTGCTGACAAGCACTGACAGAAGCAATATGATCTGCATCTGAGGATTACAGAAATATGCAGTCTTAATTTCCTCTTTCTTTGAATCCTCAATGGATATCACAAGTTCTAGTCTATGTTCCTCTACATGGACTTGGAATATTCATGAGAACGATGGCAGCTAACACAGAATCAGGTCCTGTACTTTCTGATGCAAACCACAAAATCATAGAATGGTTTGGGTTGGAATGGACCATAAAGATCACCTAGCTACAACCTCTCTGCCATGGGCACGTACACCTCCCACTAGACCAGGCCGCTCAAGGCCCCATCCAGCCTGGCCCTGAGCACATCAAGGGATGGGACCATGGATTAGATAAAGTCAAATGCATCTCAAACTGATGACTATGTAATCCTCACAGAGGAAATTACTTTGGTTATTATTGAGCTCATCCACTTTTTGGACTACTGGAAGAATCTATATCTCATTACTGAATTATATTGCCTGTCTTTGTGGATTACGGTCTATTCTACATAAAAAACTGGTGAATGAGTGCAAAATTACTATGTGTCATGATATTACACAGAGTCCCACAAATCCAATGGTTCATGGAACCTGTATGTGACACCATACTCCTATGTAATAATAGATCAATATACAAGAAGGGCAGTTTTATGACAAACATGAGCAGGCACTTACTGCGCATATGCGTGAATATACTTCCAAGTGTGCACACAAACAGCTAGAAAAAAAAGTCGTTGAAGAATTATGTTCATTCACAGTGATAAGTCTGAGAAGGGACATGCGAATCCCAGTATAAACTCCTGTAAAGCTGACTCTGGCAGAGGAGATGGAGAGTCTTGCTGCTCACAATTTAGACAAATCACCAACAGATATCTGAGAGCTGACTGTAATTACATCCATTTTAATTACAGAGCAATAATTAAATTCAAAAAATCAAATGTGAAAGCTTCCTAAGGTATCTCTTGATTGGGAGGGTGTGGGGGTGTGACATGACATGACTAGAATAAACAATCAAAGCTATTCAGCTGTAGAAGTCATACTTTCAAAATAACTGAAAGCAGTAAAAGACCAATACCATCTCCTTACTCCTTTATTTTTCGTTATTATAGCTACCCACAGAGGCCACAAAACGCACACACGCTCAAATGAGCAATTTATAGAGGACACATAACAAAATGTGTGGTCAAATTGATCCAATAAACTCCACTCTGCTGCAGAAGTATCTGTATTGCTTGCAATCAGAAAGATGGAAGATGAATTGGGATAAGTATAATGAAGTCATCACACCTGCACTTAAAAAGCATATTTATTGCAAAAGACGTAAGCAAGAGTCTTAAGAGGCTGAACTTAACCAATGACTGGAATGAATAGGCAGAGAAGTTAATATTCCTCTTCAAAGTTTGGGGTTATAAAGTCAAATTTCTAAAATACTGAATAGGAAATTTTGCCTGTGAGTGACTTACCCTTCACCACAAAATATGCTGTTTAGCTTGAATAGATCTGGTAAACCTTGAGAAAAAAAAAAAGGGGGGGGGGCAAATAAAAGGAAAAATTTGCAAATCATGGCCTGGAGCCACCACTGCTTTTTCGATATACTTCTGAAGTCTAGGAGCTCACTAAAGGCCCATTTTTTAAGAGCTCTCTCCTGATCCCTTTCTCCTCCCTGACTCATAATAAAACTACTCTGACCAGTAGCACCAGAGCTATCCAGTAAAAGTGGATTAAAATTCCTAGACAACCACTGAAACAATAAGCTTCAAACTGCCTTTTTTTTTTTTTTTTTTGGTGTATGCTATATGGAAAGATCAACTTTATAACACAAGGGCATCCGACTAGAGCAACAGGCTGAAGCTTCCTGGGTCGCCAATAGAAGTTCTCACCCATGGCCTGTTCCATCAGCCTTTTTCATGGGGTAAAAACCGGAGGAGACTGTGGGCCTTTGTATTCAGGGACACATATCAATTAAACATTAATATGAATATACTTGAAAAACTGTTCTTAATATCTTAACATCAGTGATGTAACCATGTTGACAGTCATCATGCCAGGATCCATTACAAAACTGTCATCTCTCAAAGACCCATTTAAGCTTAGAAAAGCCACGAAAGGTCTGAACCTTCTTATCAGCTCTTATGCTAGACCGAGAGGGAACTTTTTTTCCACTAAGAATTTTCTTTTCAATCCTATATTTCTAAATTTAAAATCTCTCATAAGACTAAGAGCTGTCTCAGACCACAGATGCACCTAATAAAAAATTCTCTATCTGTGGTCACAGAAATCTAGAGAAGAGCATGACAAGAGGGAGAGTATACAGTATTATTGCCCCGTGGTATTTTATTAGTCTCCAGAAATTTGAACCTCGAAGTCCTCCTGAGTTAGAGGCTGTGACTAGTAATGGGGAGTCCAGAGGAACAGCTCCACAACCGTATTGGTATGAATGAAAAGGCACTCTGTTGCTGCATTTGACTCCACATCTCTTTGGCCCTTGCTTTAGAACAAAGAGACAGGCTAAAGCACAGTTAGACACTATGCAAGGACAGTTAAACGGCAAGTGGTACTGCTTTTTGCTATAGATGAAAAGAAGCACTGGTACCACTCATTGTCAAAATTCAGCAGAATCTTCAGAAGGCAGAGTGTCTGCCTCTAACAAAAATGGTTATGATAGCTTGGTCAATGATCATTTTACTCATATAATAAATCTCTCTGCTTGAAACAGCATTCACAACATCATATCACACAATACAAAGAAAAGATTAAAATATACCAAAATACAAGTAATACAAGCAAATGAACAGGCTTAATTTCAATATGGAAGACAAAAGGCCTGGAAAGGAAGTTAGTTCTTATAAATCAAACACATATGACAGTTTTGAAAACATCTGTGGAATAAAATTGCATAATGAAGCGAGATTAAATGAAATGGCTTTAGGGAGAAACAATCCAGGGGGTATCACAGCCACAGAACAAACATCTGCCAACCTCAAAAATGGGGATTTCCTCAAGAACCAGAGCACATAAACACTTCACAACTTCCCCTACATACAGTTCAAGGCTGACAGTTATGCATGCACTAAGGGCTGCCATCTTAACATTGTTTAAAACCATACTGCCAAATTAAAGTCAGCCTGTAAAGAATGCAGGGCAAGTGTAACGCAACCCCAGTATCTCAGTCATGAGCACTCCTGGCACTGCATTCTGATGGAGGAGCTGTGATGACAGCTCCAATGGCAGAAAATGACAATCACCCAGTCAGCAAGGACATAGGCTGCTGTCTCAAGGTCATCTAACAGCCAAACTGCAAGCCCCATAAAACCATTGCACGTATAAAATGTACAGATGAACACCAACAATACACTCACAAAAACAGCAGTTTGTGCAAAGATTCATTCTACAAAGGATAAAGAATGAATAAAAAGTTCTGAACGTTAATGAGCGAAAAATCAAAGGAAAAAGTGAAAAATCCTTGCAGTTTACTTGTCTCCACAATGAAGTGTGCAGGGTGAGCCCCTAGCACAAAGGGCTTCACTGGTCATAAGAAATTCTAATTATAGCAAAAATTCTGGGAGATAAAATTCACCCCTATAAATATGCTTATTCCATTCAAGTCAATGGAGAAACATCTACTGATTTCAGCAGTAGAAGAACCCCAAAAGTGGCTGCCATTTTTAAATAGTCTCTTCTTTGAAATTAAGTTGGTCTAGACCATTACATATTACTACTGCTTTGAAAGCATTAATGACACTTTGCCGTTATGCTTTAAGTATCTCAAGGAAAATCTAACACACTCTCAGGCTAAACTCATCACAAGTTTTCAGCAAAAGCCAAGATCCCTGAACCATTACAGTTGTCAGAAACCTGCCTTGACCAGTGTAGCACACGTTCCTTTCTTCCCAAAGAAAGCCCGCAGATAATCATCAGTAAAAATATCAATAATCTCTACTACTTCTTAAAGTAGCTTGAGATTACAAGGGAGCCATCTTGGTAGAACTCTTTCTGGGAAAATTAAAGTATTACCAGACAGTGTACGGACCAAGAGGAGATTTTGACCTTGTCAAGACACACTTTCAAGCCAGCACTGTAACACCTACACATCCCAGATACTGTTTTCCTGAGTTACCTCTTCCTTTCTGATACATAAAGCCTAATAATTTATACCTTAAGTGTGGCTTCTGTATCTTCTATTCTCATAAACCAACTTACTCACAGATCTTGAACAATAACATTCCAAATCTAAGTATCAGATTACAATACAATCATTTTTCAGTTTCTTTAGAAGAACATTTGTTAAAGTAAGCCACTTTCTCCTCAGTAACATCTCCTCCGCTGCCAGTCACCATCCTCACAGGGGAAATATCACTTAATGCCCATTCACGTGAAGGGACCAAGTTATTCTTCAGACACACTTTCCCAGAGGGAAACAGAAATAAACTTTAACCAAGGTAAATCTGATGTTTTACATCGAAGCAATTCAGTCTACTCCAATTTTAAAAGTCTTGGATCCGACCTCTGGTGTTATTATAATGTCTGTATCTGATCTACAGTAATTTAAGTGAAGAATTCGCTGTCTAAAATGTTACAGATATTATAGCATTTCAGTGAATTCTTCCTACCATTGTAAGCCAATAATGGATGCTCAAAACTGCTTAGCAGGTTATCACCACAGCCCAATAGAAAACACTCAAAATACATCTATTTTATTTTTACCATCCCTCCTTACAGCTATATATACTGGCACCCAGTTCTGCTCCAACCAATCAAACTTCATAGGATTAGGCTAAAACTAGAAAAAATAATGCATTTTCCTGATTAAATTATCGAAGTGTTCTTATGGGGGACATTCTCCACGTGAGACCCACTTTTTGGAACACTCTGCTTTCTAGAGCCTATGCTTCATACTGTCCAAGTACTTTGAAAAGCTCATCCTTCTGCAGCTGATAATTTAAGGTACCGGAGTAGGCTGTGTTTTTCTATTATCTTTTATGCTTTTATATTTGAGTCTTGGATGGGCATATGCCGCACTATACGCATCTGAAAAAAAAAATATATCGTAAATATAAACCCACTTCAAAAAAGAAATGCAAACACAAGGATGAAAACAGTCACCATCACTTACATCACTTATTATTTCACTGCATTTTCGGGCCAGTTCCATATTTCTGTCCTCAATAACAGGTTTGAGGAAGACCTATAAGAGAAAGATAATCATTCCAGGTTCATTGTCCTAAAAGGGTAACTATAGAAGGAAAAAAGTACTTTTCAAAGCTGCTGGGGTTTAACTCACCTTTTCTTCTTCTTCCTCATCCTCAATTTCATCTTCCCTGAGATCCTGAATGACAGATACTCGCATTTTAATATTTTGCAGAAAACAACAAAGAAAATTCTAAAAAGGTTCAGCGATGCAGGAGACAAGTCAGACCTTACAGCACGCCTGGAATCAATGCTTTATTTGTGCCCTCCACTGCACTTAACTCTACCAAGGTTCCTTCCTTATTTAGGCAGCACTTGATAGACCTTATCTGAGTGAGTTCACTGTGTGAGTGAACTGAAAAGCATTACAGATGGCCTTGCTAGCTATCAGACACAGCATAGCTATTGCCTTCTTACAGCTGAAGTATAATTAAATGAACTATCCCAGTCAACTATTTTTAAAATTACTATGGACACAATTAAAATACTGTGACGTAGTTAATTCATAAGTAATTTAGTAAAATTAACAGGCTGAAAGGGGAACATTGACTCCAGGGTTATGGGAAAACTGCCCAGTTCTAAGACTCAAGGCATCACTGACTCCAAAACCAGTTGTTACTATGAAACTTTGTTTTGTTTGTATAGTAATAAAGCTTTCTCACTAAGAAAAAAAGCACACTATACTTGTTTTCCCATAGACGTAACTGTAAGCACATTTTTCAGGAAATATTCCTTTTCCACAAAGCATATAAAATTCCTTAAATGTTTTACGTATTATGTCAGCTGAAGGTTAAACCTGCACGTACATAGATACAAATACATCTTTATACTTACAAGTGCAGAAGGCTGTGTATTTACACAAATATGAATGTTTGTTTACTGCTAAAAACTGTCATGGTCTTTAGACTCAAAACCAGTCCTTCCAGTATGAAGTCATTGACTCTAAATGCAATGAAACTGCAAGATATCCTTATGCTGACAGATAATGTCAAAGCGTTTCCTTCTGTAAAACAAGCAAAGAGGCATTACAGGACCAGTTGGAGCAACCACCATTTTAACATAATTTTTCTTTCCAAACTGTAGCTTGTATACTTCTCATTTTGTAGAGGTCATCATGTAGCAAAGTGATTCACCACTATACACCTTTGCAATCAGGTAAAGATATAAGTAATGTGTTCTCTTAAAAAAATCTCTTCAAAGAATTTTAAGTACTTGTGCCCAAACACAATGTCCTTAGAGCTTATTTAAAGACATGTATTTCCTCAGAAAAAGAAACATTTCAAAGAAGAAAAAAAATACATTTGACTTAGTTAAGAACTGAAAATTTGAAAAAAAAATTATTAAGAACAAAGGCACAAACTGCTCTCAGTCTGTAACCAACAGACAGAATTCTTCATAGACTAATAGTATAGAAAGCTTCAAGATTTTCAAATATGAGCTCCTAAAATTCAGATTTGGATTGGCATTGTTGAAGCTCACACCGAAACCTAGAAGTTTGGTTTGTATAGGTGAGGATTACTCATAATTCATGCTGACTACTTTCAGAGATCAGGATGGTTCATCCTTGCGGAAACAAACAGTTTAGCCTTATAAGATGGGTATTCACAGCAACGGGTCATTTTCAAATACTGTTATGGCCCCAGCAAATATAAACAACGGACTCATGCATTATTTCAAGGACCACATGTTAAGGAGAAAGAATACCTACAAAAGTGCCAGAGGGAAATGCAGCACCAAGTCTTCATTTTGGGATTTCTGTGATAATACTGCAAATACTATATTCTTCCAGCACAGTTCATTTCCCTTTCCTTCCCATATTTAATAACTTCTCTAAGTGAAGACAATAAAAAGTATTTAAAGGAGTAGAGAAGGGCTGTTAGTAAATGCAAGGCCTGCTGAATATGTAGAAATCTTTTGCTATTTTTTGCACCAGAAAGCAAATACAGTTAAAATGACAAAGTCAAAGTTGTTTGGGTTTTGGGAGAAAAGTGGATGCTTGGCTTTTTAACATGCTTACATCTGGTGGTTTTTCAGCAGCTGGACATACCAAAATTTATGTATTAATTGTGGTTTTCTTGTAATGGTTTCTGCATAATCTTTAGCATGATTGCTTTTGGCCAGCCCTGAAGTAGTCAGGTAGTTATACTAGATGATCATTGTAGGTCCCTTCCAATTCAAATAATCTATTCTATGATCTTCAACTGCTTTGACAGAATTCACTTTTTTTCCCGGCTTTGCATGACACGGGTCAGGCATAACTGAGTGTTCAAATAAGCTCATCACATTACAGAAAAATATAATACTATGTGCAAGGGACGTAAGAAGAAAAATATCACAGTATCAACTAAACCATATACAAGTTACTCAAAATTGTACTCTCCACATAAGATGCAGTGAGTGATTGTATGACACAGAAAACTGCCTCACTTTCTTGCACCTTCCTCAAAAACCTGAACACTGATAATACAGATAACATTCACTGTGAAATAAAGCAAGCCTGGAAATTAAATATATCCAGATATAATTCAGGGAAGAATTTGTTATGACCATTTAAGATTTGCACAGGTTGGAAGTGTATTAGGATTCTATTAGCAGCCTACAGGTCAAGAACAAGCTTAGGTTATTTCCATAAAAGCAATAAACAATCTAGGATCAGCAGGCATGTTTGACATTGCAAGTATTTGTGCATTTTTACAAATGTTTTTA
>VWZK01001308.1:99428-151863 GCA_013396935.1 Baryphthengus martii | reverse complement strand
CTTTAATCTGAATAAAGACCTAGTTAAATGCTGAGTTTTACATCCCAAAACAATTATGAAGTATGCTGTATTAGAGATTATTTTTCACCTGCAAAAACTGCATTTTAACCAAAACCTCCAAACAGATACTTCTGAAGCATTTTGCACTGTATATAATGGAATAATCCATAGTCGTTTGTTCTGGCATGAAACATGTACAAAATTTTATGAAAACACTAGAATGGACTGCTAAGCTGTGTATACACACTACATTTGTATGCATACAGGGCGCAGCAAAATTAGAATTTATTATTGCATTACAGATATCTTAACAAGCACACAAAAGGGAGAACTGGGTTCTTCAGGGAAGTACCCAATATGAACTCATCCAAATTTTTTAAGGTATAGCTCCNCTTTAATCTGAATAAAGACCTAGTTAAATGCTGAGTTTTACATCCCAAAACAATTATGAAGTATGCTGTATTAGAGATTATTTTTCACCTGCAAAAACTGCATTTTAACCAAAACCTCCAAACAGATACTTCTGAAGCATTTTGCACTGTATATAATGGAATAATCCATAGTCGTTTGTTCTGGCATGAAACATGTACAAAATTTTATGAAAACACTAGAATGGACTGCTAAGCTGTGTATACACACTACATTTGTATGCATACAGGGCGCAGCAAAATTAGAATTTATTATTGCATTACAGATATCTTAACAAGCACACAAAAGGGAGAACTGGGTTCTTCAGGGAAGTACCCAATATGAACTCATCCAAATTTTTTAAGGTATAGCTCCCCATACCTTTTTCCAACCACCCTGCATGGATGTTTCACATCTCAGCTCAAATTTAGCCTTAAGAATGAGGATATTTTATTGAAGAAGCTGCCACAAAATCAAAAAACCCATACATTGTCTAGATTGTTCACAGAAGCAGTGTTTGCTGCACATAACCTTCACTGTATGAGAACATTTGATAGAGGAGACAAGCCTTCTAGAAGTAAACTATATGGTTTATCCTATGAAAGGAGACAGCTGAATCTCCCAGCACTTACAGCCATCATTCAATTGTGTCAATACACTATTTTTTGACACAGAACATTACATAAGTACTTAGTCTAAATGCATATCTGCTGAGGAGGCAGAAGAGGAAGAAATATAGGGTATATAAAGGAGCCCAAATTCCCAGAAGTTGAGTTGACCCTTCATGCAAGTGTGTCAGGCACACAATTGTGCAGCTTTCCTGCTTTGATCACATACAGTTGTGTCCACATCTGGCCAAAGCCCTGCCACCTTTATCAGTCTTTTAAGAAATATATTTGGGAGGTGTTAACACAGAAAGTCAAAAGGCTTCATCTCATTTTCTCCTTGATACATATAACAATTTAGCAGTGACACTCAGTTCTGTCACTGAACAAACAATACCATTGGACTTCTTCAGCATAATCATCCAAATCCTTCTGAGATCTGCAATACCCACATTTACTGCTGAACTGGAAGAACTTCTTTACCACTTTACACAACAGCAGGAACTGCTTGTCCTAGAAATGGTACCAGAAACATCACAATCTCAAACCTATTTAATGCAGAGTTCCTCATGGGGTACTTGAACATAAGCTGCAAGTTAAGGACCGAAGTCTTTCAACTAAAATATCTGCACAGCATTACAGTAAGAAGTATATACACATTATGAATATACTCCTTTCAATTCTGAACTGAAAACCCAGTAAGAACAGAGGTAGAGTTTTAGTGCTTTAACTATCCTGCTTCAAAGGAGTTAAAAAAACAACTCACAGACATCCCTGAAATGAAAATGTTTTCTGTTCTCACTGGCCAGACACACATGACTGAAGTAAGTACAATTAATTCGAAACAACGCAGCTGGTGGTCCCTTTTCAAAAAGGCATTTGTAAGCAGTGAGATTCAATTACTTCTCATTTCTAGAAATACTCAGACTGGAAGTTACTAACAGGCCAGCATAAGGAAGTTCATAGTTAGACTATCAGCAACACAATCACAAACAGAAAAAAAGCGAGGGATCACAGCTCACCAATTTTAACTTCCCCTGAACATGAAATACCAATTAACAAACAATTTCAAGAGATAATTCTATTTAGGGAAAAAGCTTGCCCGTAAGCTTGTATCTGTCAGATCATTAACACTGCATTTATCATCAACACTTCAAAACCTTCAAAATCTCATGGTTCTAAGCTATGATTTTCATTCAAAGTTATTTTATTTAAGATTTTGGTAATGGTATTTTTAAAGACAAACACAAGAAAGATGTTAGAATATCAATTTATGAATCTCAGAAAACCGAATGAATTTTTAATGCCTAATGAATACATTAATAAAGACATTTTTTGCAAACACATACTCACAGAGATGTTGCCTAGCCCAACTGGATCCTCCTGACAGAATATGTAAGATGTCTGTATGGTACAACTAGTCTCACATAATAATATCTAATCTAATCTAGTTACCAGAAACAGTGTCACTATGCTAGCATGACACTGCCTGAGTTAATAATCTCTTTCCCACACAGCTAATTAACCTGAGAAATTAACCCATTTAGAAGTGGAAGTATTTATCAGGGCAGAAGATTGTGCCATGCAAATGTAACCTTACCTGTGATCAGCAACAATACACTGAAATAAACTAGAATACAGTCTTTTCAAAAACTATTCTAAAGAAAATCTCAAAACCTCAGCTTCATTTTTCTTACAATATTCAGAATTGCCTACTACATTTGCACAATAGTCCTTAACCCTGAAAGCCAGTATTTTCTAAATGGGATATACAGTTTCACCTATTTTCTTTCTAATTTTTCATTTGTCAAGAAATTAAATCCTCAGCAATGGGGGAACCTGGTCTTTCCACCCCACCAATATTTTCAGTTTAACCAGAAGCCTGAAAAATCTATTGCTCTCACTGACATAGCTGTGTCATTTGCCTTTCTTGTCTAGGGAAAAAGACCAACCAACCATCTCCCTTTACCCGAGTGTCCAACTAGGTATGGGATTTCACCAGAGATAACAGCTCTGGGGCATAGCAGCTGAGGTTCTTCATCATTCCCCACCCCTTATTAGTACCATTATAGCAATGAATAGTTAAGGCATTTATTCCCAGTACCAACAAAACCGGAGCCCCGATGCTAGGCCTGTATGCCACTAGTTGAGCAACCTGCTTGCAAGTACCCTGTAGCTGGTGGAGAGCAGTACACACACAAGCTATCACTCCACCCTGCAACTTGTGGTTCAAATTTCCTAAGCCTGTTCTACAAAAGATGGTTAGAAAATGAAATTATCAGCTGCCTTGGCTACTGTATGAGGTATCCATAAAAGGAAAATCACATTCAGCAGAAGAGACTTTCAACAGAAAAGTTACAGCTTTTCTCTTAGAAGTCCTCAAATGGAGAAAACTTTAGATAATAGATTCAAGTTTTCCAATCACAGGATTTTCATATTATCCAAACTTAAATTCTATGGAAGAAAGAACCAGGACTATACATAATAAGAATTTGGAAATTTTACTTTGCTGTATACCATGGCTAAAATTATCCATGATTTTAGGTAAAAAGGTATGAAGCCAGTAATGTCTTATTTTGCCTCAATAAATCCTAAAAAGCTAAAGATACTCCCTTTCTACTTTCAGTGAACATATATACACATACATCTTACTGTAATCTTATACAATGGAAATATATATTCGGCTTATATACAGACTCTTACATACATTTTCTTAGACATATAGACCGGACATGTGTATTTACCATGAATTTTTCTCATTGCTTTACTTCTAATTCAACTGCCTGCATTGACATCGATCTCCCAGAACAGGAAGAGAAAATTGGGCCTTTCCTACAAATTTCATTTCAGTTTTAAATACATCCACCAGCCTGTAACCCTCACCTACTTCATTCATGTATTTTTCTAGAGACTAAACCCACAATGGTTTATTTTACTTATATTTAATTTAGCTTTTTCTTCTCCATACTTTCGCACTTCATATGTTTTGACAGATCTAATACTGTAACTTCAGTCGTATTCTCTCTAAAGGGAACAATACCATAAGTTAAATACACCTTGAAAAAAAGTACTTTATAACTTTACTGTTCTAGAACGTTTCGTGTTACTACGATTCTCAAGTAAGTTGAATTTGCATCAAATTGCTACAGATAGCTACCACTAAGACAAAAACTCAGTTCTTCATTGACAGTTATTTAAAATCATAGCTTTAAAATTTCTGGATTGTCTTCAGAAAACTCTCAAAAAACCAGAATAGACTAAACTAAACAGGCCCGGATAAAAAAAAAGGAAATTTAATTAACACATTTGAAGTAACAGAAGTCACTTGTTCAATGGTGAAAAGTTTCTTCAAGTAACTTAATTTTGTGATCAAGACAACAATTTCAGGCCATAATTGATGGAGGTGTATTTTGAAATACATTCAGACTTAAAGAGACAAAATAAAACCATAATTATGCAAGATGCCCTTATTGTGCTTAAAATCACTGAATCTTAATTCTCATTTGGAGAAACTAGTTTATCTTCTTTTCAACTTTGTGCCCATCAAATTGTGCCCATCATAAGATATAAACAAGAAAACAGGTTACACACACTTCGTGTCCACAAGGGTTTAAGTCTGGATTGTCATAGTCAAGTTTCCCTCTCAGTATACCATTCTGTACATGAGAAGTTAAGACAACTTTACACAAGAGCTGCACTATGAATTCAGCGGTGTGTTCAAAAACAAAGCACTTAATATATAAAATGCACATTCAGAAAATATCCATAATTTTCAAGATAGTTTATAATGACTGATGGATAGCTCATTCTCTCCAAAACGCTGCTGTGACAGAATAGTCTGCTTGAATAGAGTAAATGTTATTTTTGAAGTGCTTATAATAGGTTACAATGGATTTGGAAATACAACTGTTAATAACCCTGTATTGAAAAGAATCATATAGCAAAGAACCCTATATTAAGGGCTCTCTGGACAGACTAATCCTGTAATTGAGTTCACGGTTGTAATTCAGGAGAGCAACTTACAAGTTCTTAAGCACTGACTACAGCATTGAAGAAAATGCACTAAAATTACAATAGTCACAGGAATGTTAGATCCTTACGTATACTCTGTTTAACAATGATACACATGAGTTTCCATGACAACAGTGACAAGATGACAAAAACATCTTCTTCCATCATCTACTGAAAAATACATTTCTGCTTATATCATTCACGAAGTGGCAAGCATCTAATTTACAAATGTTGACTTGCATTCAGTAATGTATTTTTATATTCAGATAAATATGCATTGTATTTTTAAAGGATTTAATTGACTATCTAAAACAGATGAAAATTATTCATGATCTGAATTTTTAATCTTTTTAATCAAGTTACATAAAGCTTTACCTTTTACTTTAATTATTGTCTATAGTTCAGTTGCAAATTTCAGCTTAAGATTTTTTTCCCCATGGAAATCTCTTTTGCATAGATCAAATAAGGACTGATCTAGCATTTCCCAGAGAAATAGTGCAGATTTTAGCAGAAGAATGCCTTATTTTTCAATTGGCTTCATTTTGCTACCTCATTCACCAAAAAATGATGACAAGGCAATTCTGCTTTATCAGTTCTATTATTTGCTTTGACATCAGATCATCGTCTTACTTCTAGTCTGAATTGTTTTTTCAAAACAGCAGTGGACACGAACCTGGTACTTCTTGCTCCAGCCACTTTACAGTCAGACTCAGTTACCCATAAGAACAAGCAATTCCAATGACATCAGTAGAATTTAAACTTGCGGTTACCTCGATACTAGTACTTCTAGGTGAGCATAATTCTCAATCTATAAAGTACCATCATACTACTTATGAAAATATCCGTTCTCATATATTACTACAGGAAAAAATAGTTCCCATAAATTCATAATAAAAATCTAGCCCTACAGTGCTCTTCATATAACACAGTACATCTAAATTACCACATTAAAAGCACAGTGAATGACAGTTCTTCAAATCAAGGAAAGTTAATGTCCACACCACATGAAATAATACAGTGAGTACCTTCTGAGAGGAGAAAGGCAAAAGAAATAATATAGCAACGTTTTGTACACTACAAATTATTGAGAAATACCACCTTTGGGGACGATCGTTTGTTGTTGTTAATAACACTAAAGAACAGTAACTACCTGATACTCAAACGGCTTCTTGAGGATATGACTTGAAAGACTTTTATAAACACAGGACTAGAGTCTTCGATGGAGGATACCGCCACAGAGCAAGTTAAGGCCTCTCCCTGTCCTCAGGTGTTTGAGGACTAGGCTGGAGTCAAGCTTGAGCAAAACTAGACATGAGCAGGTCTAATTTAGCCCAGTCAAAAAACCTGCTCGAGATCATACTGCTGACTCATGGCTACTTGATGATCACAGTATAACCAAGGGTTTGGGAAGTGCAGTAGGCTTGATTCAGAGAATAAGCTGTCTTAAGTCTCCTTCAAACATATGGAATTTTGTAAAGTGAATTCAGACCAGGATAAATAACTACTCTACAGAATTTCTTTTTGCTATATACCTATGATTCTGTTTTACAAGGTGGAGAACAAGGGACTACGAAGTAAATCAGCATCTCCAGAGGAAGAAAGGAAGCCTGTGCTGCTGACTCAAGATTGCTTGACTCCTAGACCTACAGTTTTAATGCTGATACCACAGACCTTCCCAGCAGGATTTTTCCTGGTTCTTTTCCAGTGATATTTTTATGTAATTTCCAGCATAAACTAAGTCTTAGATTATATACTCTACTTACTAGCACTGAAGAATGGTTGGTTGGGTTGTTTTCCTAGAACATTTTACTATTTGTTAAACAAATTTTAGTGTGAATATAGCTTAAAAAATAAGAAAGGAAAAATTGAGAGAACAGAAAAACACAGAGCAGTCTTTCATTTAGGACCTTATATTAAATTATAATTAGTAAGCAAATGGGTTTATGCATAGCATAGTTAGAATAGTGTAGTTACTTATTATGCAAATTAATTTCAATGCCTACTGAGTTCTGGGCAGTAACTATCTGGCATGAAACAAGCAAAATAATCTCTCTGAAGACTGCCCTGTAGAAAAAGAAAGAAAATACCATGTTTCTACCTTGCTTTCTGAAGTCTAAATTAAAGTTATATTAAGATGTTTTTATATTGAATTCAAAAGAATAGGTGTTATTAAAAAGTTAACTTCAAGTCTAGTTGGTTCAGGTTCTATTTAAACTGCATTTTTGTAAATATTTATTCATTTTTCACATACATAAACCATCACCAGAGAATTAATTTATGTTAGAGCCTAAGGCCTAGCTTTGAAGAGCTTTTTGTCTTTTTATCTCTCTGATGATGTCATGGGAAGTCTGAGCCTGCCTTTCAGCAAAAAACCCTCCAAAGCCTCAGGTTGCCTCTGGAAGAATTGTATTTGCCTTCAGGTCTGTGGTAAATGTATTTTGGCAGCTCTACACTACAGCTAAAGAAATTTCTCAGTCTCATCAGGAAAGTGCAAGCAATAATGATAATCTGTAATACAAAACTGCAAACCCTGAGGGAGGGAAGCACCTAATCTTACATACACGGATGCTATTTGACAGCCCCAGAAGTAACTACACATTTCACTTCCATTTAACAATTTTAAGCCATCTCTTTGCAAGATGAAGATGCAGCTATAATACACTCTGTGTAGACATTCAAAATATATTAGACTCAGCTTCCCCAAGCTTATATTTAAATCCTAGGATATTAACACCCAGTACTTAAGTAAAGCTACCCACAGGGGTTTTTTAAGAACTTTCTATAACTAAAAATCAAACTGAGGTAAAAAATGACTATCAGAGCACAGGTCTTGTTAAGTTCCTGTTGGCTGTAAGGCTAATGACGACTTTAATCTTACTGTTTCACCATCAATAAACACAGAAACAGCCTTTGGAGCAGCAGCCAGAACCCAGCCACCCCATCTGTACCTACTGCATGATAACCACAGGATTGAGACAGGGAGCCTTGCTCCATCCTGAGACCCTTCTGTGACCTGTGAACCTTCCGGTTTTGTTCATGTCATGGTACAACTTCAGCAAATTTTCTGTCAGAACCCCTGTCACAGTCAGGATTAGACCACTCAACTCTGTGCTCAAACAACTGTTGAATTGGGAGCAATATCTATTAATTCCCAGAGGAATGCCATCGTATCTGAACTAACCCAAAAACAATCATAAAGTTTTCCCCCTCAACATCCAACTCTGCTTCTTCAACAACCGTGTTTGCAACACATACACGGCAGTTGCAGAGTGTCAGGCAGGCTCCAAATTCGATCTAAAGACAGGACAGGGGGCTCTGATGGGCTAGAAGCAATGGGCATGCAAGAGACCATTTGGAAGAAGGATTCTGAACACCTACATGACACTATAACAGATCTGCACTCTGCTTAAACACATGGTGAGAGCGTTTTGAGAATGACATTGTGTGTGCGTCTCACTTCAGCATCCAAATCTTTTGTGGATGTATGTTCTTCAGCTTCATAATTTAAGTAGACAGATTACCAGACTTTAATTTACAACACAACTGCAATTGGAATCTTTTTAACATCAAAACTTTTACAGTGATAGACCAGTGGACCAGCCCTAGTAGCTTTTCTGAATACTCTCTGGATAACTTCATAATGATGTAGAGGCAGATGGCAGCATTTAAAGTCACATTACAAGAGTAAAATTTAAAAAGTGAAAGTGCTCATGAACTTTGTTAGATAAAAATTTTAAAAATAAAAGCAATTACTTGCCAAATGGAAGTTTTATATAGCTGTTAGTCACTTTCAGAAGAGACAACACAAACCACTCTACATGAAACTGTTAACAACGGAGAATAAACAATTACCATTTTGTCAAGACCAAGTCTAGAGAACAGACACTCGAATTTCTGAGTCTCAACATTTAAGAAACACACAGTCACTTCAAGGACAGAACTCCTGAAACTCATAGAATCTTTTAAAAATCCTTCAATACAAAAAAAAAATAAATAATAAGACACACAAAAAAAAGTAAACCAGAGAAAATCACTAATTATTTTAAGTCTGCACTCAGGTTTAATGACCCTGAATGATATGTACTCTGTCTCATCTTGAGTAAAAAAAAATACTAACTTCATAATCTACAATTAGCTTTTTCTTTGAAGGCTGCTTCTATCCACATTTTAACTGTAAGAATGTCATCTTTATCCCAGTTATGACTTAATAGATGTATAGATATCAGGTATTTAAGCAGGTAAGTGAATTTGGTCCCTATGTAAAAAAACAGATGAATTTGCAATTTGTCCAATTTAATAAAAATCAAGTTTTGTTACATAAAATTTGGTTTGCCTCTACTTCCTAACTCAATTCTGTCAGTCTTTGCTGCTTTGCCTTCACTTGAAAAACATATAATTTCCATTATGATTTGTTTCTCCTAATGTAAAATGTCTTTCAGACTATGCAGGAATATGAACATTCCTCACAGATTTTCTGTCCAGTACAAATTATAATTCACTCTGCTGGAGTAATTATGTGCTTTAATCCACTACTCATTCCTTGTATTCTAGCCACAATAGCAAGAAAGAGTGTTTAAAAGTAAGCATGCTCTATGTGTAAAAAAAAAAAAAATAAAAAATGCCAACAGCGGTTTTCAACTCGTAATAGGCAGCGATTAGTTTTCCATCAATAAGGACCACACAAGTAATCCCTAAGGGTTCAGTTCTGCCAAATCAGAATTATGTTTAAGACCAAATATAAGTGAAATTCTCTGCCGTATACAATTCTCATGTATGAAAACTGCAGAATACGTAGAAAATATCACAGGCACTTAGCACTCCCTATATAACTACCATCAAACAATGTAAAATACCTATGCATCTGCATTAGTACTCTTGAAGAAACAATAGCATAGTTGTTTTCTGTGTTTCAATGTCTGCATTTCAGTCAAAAGCATGAATACTTACTTGTACGATGCAAAGATAGTGTTTATATTAAATTTTAGCACACACTCGGTACTCCATTTAACATTACCTGAACTCTTTTACAGACTATCCTCTGTTGGACATCACAGCTTTTGATAATTCATTACAAAATAATCTTATCTATGAAAAACAGTTCTCATTATTAGCAGATTAACTTCATGTGAGCTTTGAAACAACACTTGGACTACAATAATCTGAAGAACACAAGAATACAGAAACCTCTTTTATCTAAGACATTGAGACAAGAAACTGCTGAAATCACTATCAATATAAATCTTATTTTCTGAACCCCTTAAGCTGGGGTCTTTTCAGGCAAGCTGTAAAGAGAGACACAGTAGATGGTTTGTCTTGATTACCTATGTAATCAATACAGGTATTCCAGAGTCAAAAATAATGGGTTTGGTTTTGGTTGGGTTTTTTTTTGGAGCTGGGGAGAGTTAGGTATAAATAGAAGATGTGACCATTAAGTAAACCTCAGTTTACAGCTAAACCCCAGGTTTCCTTTTTTTCCTGTGAGGAAATGAAACATCCACAGTAGCATTTAGTTTTTATTGCACTCTGAATTGCAGATTATACCCTGCCAAAACCAGTAAATGTCTTCATTGGTATGGAAAATGTCTATCTATACACTCTCAATCCATGGGAAAAAATAATTTGGAATGGAACTATATTCCTCTATCTGTTATATAGTGAAATATGCATTATTTTCTTGAATCAAATCTAAACAAAAAGAGACTAAAGGTCTTCACATCTTTGTTCATTATGAAAAAGAATATATAGGTTTTGAGTCAAATTATGCCAAATATTGTCTGCCAGCATTTAAGATTCATAAAGATGCAGAAATCTCGTATTCTACATTACTCATCTTAAGAACCAAAGAGAGTGTACATCCTGCTTATAATTGAACAGTCCTGTGTTTTTCTACATGGTTTCTCAGTTTCCCATCACCTCCTTTCAGGACACCTTGGTGTCCTATCTTTCATTTAATAAATTTTTTAAAAATGTTTTGTCTTTTTAAATATCTAGAAAGTGTCTGTTCAAAATATATCAGCATGAAGAATTTGTTATGCATTTACCATGGGCAGTCCAGTGGAATGAATGTTCAGAATGATGGACGGTGTTTGGAATAAAGAGAAAAATGGAGTGAAAGTCCACATTAGTAAAGATCTTCTTTTGTTCTGAGTGAATATTAATGACTTCTCATCAGTCTTTCATCAAAAATTCATTCAGAATGCTGTATTATTGGAAAAAATGCTCCACTTCGAGACACATACTCATGCCACCTTCTGATTCAGCAATGACAACAGCTACAACAAGGCACATTTTTAAAGTACATCTCTGTCTTCCTAATTGCTTTCATATGGTAAGCGTAAATAACATGGCTTCCATGCCCCAGCTTGGGATTTCGAAAATGTCTCTTTGCAACTCTATTCTTGAAAATCAATTGGAAAAATAATTAAAAAAAAAGTTTAAGACAAGGATGGCTGTGGATGGCATACAAAATACTGCATAAAAAAAAAAGATTGCACATGTATGAAAACCCAGAAAATAATTCATACCCAGGGACAGTCCTTCAGCTCAGCCATACACTGTTGCCAGTTTTGTTTCAGTAAGTTTAAGCATTCTTTTTTCCTTTTACTTTCCATGCATTATTGTCAATAATTTTTAGTCAATACACAGTACTGTATGAAATTTAAATTAAATTTAATTTTCAACCATAGTGTTATACTCCCTTCCAGAGACTTGCTCCCAAATTCATCTGTAATGACAGATTTTTCCTCTCAGGTGGAATGGTTCGTTAAATGCTGTATTTACATGAGGCAATGCCTTCTGTGTATAGATGTTAACTTCTTTCAGTAATTTATCCACTTTAGCTCCGTATTTTTTCCAGATACAAAGGCATTTTTGTGGGGAAGTGGTAAAAAGAATGTTTATTTTTCAAACAGATAGTTGTAACCACATGATTTCTTCCATACCACTGTGGCTTCTCATTTTTTTTTTTCCAACATCCATTCACTAGCAGCGCTTGGCTGCATAAAATCCCCGCTATCATTTCAGATTTATGGAAGAAACAAACAGAAGAAAAAGCTGGCGGCAGAGAACACCCATTTTTCATCCAAAAATCTAAAGCTGAAAACATTTGTGAAAATATAGCACTGTTTGATACTTTCAATAACAAGTTCTTGTATTTGTACAGTGAAGTTAGAAATGTTTTTTACTTAAAACCTACAGCCAGATCCTATTTACTGACGATTGCTGCCACATACTCAAGTTTGCTACATTTCCTCTGCCCACTCATCCTGCCTTCAGTCTCCAGACACACTGAGCAACGCAAAGTTCCTCCTGGCCAGACTGAATGAACCTCAAGAACCACTGACTTCACACTTCCTTTCCCCAAGTCCATTTAGTCTGAACGTAACTCATAGGCTATGTCATATTAGTCTAGTCTCAGATGACATTATTACAGCTCCATACACCAGTTCAGAGGTAATTTTGTTGAGAATACCTACACGGAAAACATATCGTGTACCCGATGACACTGTAAAAAAATCAAAGCTGGTCTAACACATCACAATGGTATTATCATGAGCATGCTGTTAGCACTAACGCAGGGTTTCTATGACAAGATGTTTCAGAGGGTGAAGGGGAAGAAAAGTCAGCTCTCACAAAACTGCCAAGTTGAAAACGGCCACAGTGAAAACAGCAAACTAGTTTTCCAGTGCTCCCACAGGTTAACCTTGTCTGTTCTTCCATCATTCCCACTCCTCTCCTGTTTCTATCTTCCTGCCACAGGTGCGAATCTCCTTACACCTGAGCTGGAGCACACTCCCTCTGGGCATGTGAGAGTTTAACAATTACAGTCTTCAAAATTTCTTTATATACCAAAAATGCTCCAGTGCAAAGTCAACCAGGATAGTTTAATTTCACTGTTTTTCTAATCAATGACCTTTTTCAGACTGGCTCTAACAAGCAGATGCTGGCATAGAGAAAGACAGCTATTCCTACAAAGAATGTATGACCAGAGCAGGTTATCTTACGCAAAACATGCTCCATGGAGCTTAACTGAGTTCAAGCTTTTCTACCTCATTAAACAGAGTCATAACCACCACAAAAGATATGAAGCAGAGAATACTCATTTTCAAATTAAATCAACAGATGATTGTGAGGACACACAAAGCAGATGTGTTCAATCCGAAGAAGTCAGTTTTACATTGCCACTCCTCCAATGAGAGCTCTACTTTTAGCACAAAAAAAAAAAAAAAAACCTTCACAGAAGGAGTGTGAAAAAAACATACTTCTTCAGCAAATGTACATATTGTGAAGAACTTTAAAAAGTCTAGGTCAGTTTTTAAGTTCACATGAAATGACACAAAATCAGTAGTAAGAAAAAACAATCTTCCAGGTAAGAAGTCACAGGAATACTTATGGACCAAGAGCAGGAAGTTTATGGCAGACACATTTGATGTGCCAAGATGAGCATGATGTGTTAGAGGCTGGAATGAACTTCCTGCTTCATATTTATAATTGAAGGTCAATCTAGGATATATAATCATGGAGTGGAAAGACAGGTGTTTGAGAATGAAAATACTGTAGTTCATTATTAAAAATATTAAAATATTATACACAAAACATATTCTTTTATGCAATTTAGCATTATATCACCATACATATGGTCTTTACTGAGGAAACCGAGACAAACAGAAACTCAGCATTTCCTACCTGAGTTTGGCGCTGCATTCACAGTAATGTCTTCTATAATATTTTGTATGTAACTTTCTAGCTTATTTTCCAAAAAACCTAAGAAAACAGGAATTCCATTAGATAGCACTGTACTGACACTCACAGAATCTCTACCTACGTTGTAGCATTTAAACCAATCATGCAGATCTCAGCCGCCTGAGCTGAAAAACTGTCATGCCCTTTGCCACACATCTTAGTCTGCCAATCCTGCTGGGCTCAAAATAGCTCTCTGTCAAAGTTAACACATCTGCTACATCTTTCCCCAAACACTAATAGTTCTTTCCAAACTGATAGTTCCAATATCCTTGTCCAGATTGTCCTACTTTCCTCCATTTCCACTGAACGACAGGTAGGCCCAATTTCAATGCTCTTCCTTTTCAGCTTTCTTCAATCCTCTTTTTATATCTTCCCACATATTTGTTTTCTGTCTCTTTTACACAGGAATCACCTGCAGCCAATAGAGTGTTGAGGCATTGATGGCACAGAATGGAGAAATTCTCTATTCCTGTTTCAGATATTTGATTTTGTTCCAATGTGCAGCTGTGCAACTTCCAGCACCAAATGCGGAGGTAATCCTAAATAGCTATTAGACAGCAAATGCTGGCTATGCTATACACCTAAAGCAAATTAGACAGACATCAACAGTCAAACACTCATTAATCATATAAATCTTCCTCCTCATTTCTTTTTTTTTTTTTGTTGACAACAATAGCAAATACAGTAGGAAAAAAAAGTTACTCAAAGGAAAAAAATTAGATAAACTTTTAAAGCATAAGCAAATTAATATGTAGTTTCCTTACTCTTTGGAAAAGCCATTCCAGGATGACAACTGACATGGAAGTTTTCAGTTCCAAGTAGCAAAGTTAGACAAAAGCAAGCTTTTAGAACAGAAACTATTAGACAAACAATGCAACAGGCAGCTTGACCAGGTCTAATAGCAAAACCTCTGCCTCGGAGTTCATCTTTGAACTCCCTGGTAAGTACCGCTGAAAATCTACTGTACTTGGTGGAAACACTGTACACCACAGAAGAAGAGAGAATTATCATCAATCAAAACAGGTAAGTGTAGTAAAACTAGACCGAAGATCAGAAATTACAAACTACCAATACCTTTTGAGATGTAAAGGGTACGGGTCTGCCATTATGGAGGAGCTGTACTGCTTTCACCTGAATTGTTGGGTTTGTAAGGGAACCTGCTTACCACTTTAAAAAAATTATTATTTTACATCCAGTAAACAAACAAACAAGCAAATAAATAAAATTAGCATTTGTTTTCAATTCTTACTTAGGTACAGACACAATGACTATCCCAATCAGCATATCCAATGGTAATATATGTTGTTTTGTCTGACCATTATTATTTCCAAGGAAAATGAAATCTTGGTAAGTACTGTGACTACATTCAAGATCTTTTAGTAAGTCACACGAAAAGTTGGAGAGGATAAAAGTAAACTCTGTCATCACTGGGTATATAATAAGTATATACACTTATACATATATATTATATATATAGGGCATACAATAAGTAAGACTGACAGTGACACTGGGATTTAGGGGTATTTCATTTATCATGCTGTACTCTTAAGCAAAAAGAACCCCACAATGTACCTTTTTTTATTAACAACAGGCTGGTTTTTAACTTAAACAAAGAAAATGAAGATTGTACTTCTTGTCACATTTAGAGCTTCCTGGGAACATCCTAATGCATAAATGCAGCATTAGGACAGGAAGAGACTAGAGTCACATTAATCTAATTCTAACCCAATAGTTCCTGTCTTCCTCCAGCTCTCTCTTCCTGCTTCCTCTCAGAATCTTTCATTAACTACTCTCCTCTCTCTTTCTCTTCATTAACACAAAAAACCAAGTTTGAAAGCTATGAATCAAGAATGCTTCAATGTCATCAGATCACCACAGTATCTCTGGATTCATTTTCCTACTTTGGCACCTTCATTTTTTCTCATTTTTTTCCTAATATTTTTTTAAAAACATTATTTTTAATTGGTATCATATTGTCTGGCTGAATTGCAAGCTGTGCTTTCAAATTTTATTGAGGCATTGCTGAGTAGTCCTGATCTGCAATTAGGTCTCCACTGCGCTAGGTTCCAAGACTTGCCAAAACTCCCTCTCCCTTTGAACGGCTTATATTCTAAATAAAGATTGACGTCAGCCTTTATCAAATCTTGAACACCACCACAGTTTATCTTTCATACTTTGTAATTGTATTGCACAATTTAGGTTTTGATAAGAATAAACATGAAAGCATAATTCATTCACATTTCTATAGCATTCCTCATCATAGGATGCCAAGTCCTCTTAGATACGAATGGCAGTTTCTTTATTAGATCAGGTTTTTTTTCTCACCCATGAAGATTAAATTGTTTGAGGTCACAGAGAAGTCCATCGAAGACCAGCAAACACATTCCAGTTCTGGAAGACAGGACTGTGCTTCCTCTTTCCCAGTGTATTTCTTTTGGCCAGCAGTATGAAACTGAAAGTTACATACGTATTCAAACATACCAGAGTGCAAAGTCCATCTATATGCTCCCATTACCAAACAGTTTGGGATCTTTTTTAATTTATTGTCCTAACTCTGCTTTGAATTTGAAATCATTTTTCCCCCAGTTACTCTCCTTTTACATTTCTAAACTTCTAAAGTGTATGGGAAGTTTAAAAAAAAAAAAAAAAACAACAACAAAAAAAAACACAAAAAGGATGGAACAAAATGACTGTGAGTGTCCTGCCTTCTCAGGATTTTTCTGGTGTCCTTGAAAAAACATAGGGGAAAAAAAAAAAAAAAAAGAAGATGATACTCTTAATGTAATAATGTCAGAATAAATCTTGTATTTCTGATGACTAGGCTCCATTTATTGAAATGTTTTTGCATTCAAGCAGTGGCATATGAAACCAATTCCTTCTTTCATCATTCCTTCTAACACTGTATTTTTTCCTCCCATGAAGTATATACAAAAAAACATCCTTCAACTCAAACAGAGACATGTCACAAAAATTAAATTCAAAATTAAGATATGTAAACTCCAGGTCTCAAAAATGCTGTCTAATTTCAGAAATTATCATATCAGCAGTTTTGGAACATCCAACTAGGAGGTGCAGTTCTATTAATATTTCACAGAACCAGTTACACATATGTAACACATATTGCCCAAAAAGCAGTCTAGTCCTTCCCCTTATTAATAGGGCCAACGTTAACACTATTGAAAAGGTAAATATACTTTAATGTTTGAGTTGTTTCAGATGCACCTGAAGGTAACTGCATTTCCTTCAGAGTGCTGTTAAACAAAGTTTTGAAAACCTCTACAAGAGCCAGAGAAAAGAAACTGCCTTAAACCTGAGCTCAGGTAAGAGACCTGATAAATGGACACTGTAAACATGTAATAACAAAACTAAATAAATACTTGGGTGGGGGGAGGCTGTTCTACTGACTACTGTAACTTCAGCTGGTAATGGGAACAACATTGCTAGTTTCTCAGCCCCGTATCAAGCAGAGGGGAAAACACTAGAACCCTTTAAAACTAAAGAAGACTACCAAAAACCTCAGATTCCCAGACAAAGTTGTGTGAAACTAGAGTTATGAAAGTTTGTATCAGTAACTTAGGAGTTAACTGATTTTTTTTCACCAGTCCCAGAAAAGATAAGATCTGATTTCCCACTTGCTTTTGCTCTTCAGATCTGCAATCCCTGCAAACTGCAATGTCAGGTCTCCAAAGACCTCCAGACCATCCCTGCACCTTTAGACCTACACCAGCATTTCCCATATTCCATCCACAAATTAAGTAACAAACAGCCAGGGCTGTGCCTAGTCCACATTTCTCAGGGAGACTATGTAAAAAAAGCCCCAACAATAATAGTGTTAATTAACCCAAAATAAAATTGAAACATGGAATATTCAGAGTTCAAGCTAAACTTAAAAGAAACCAATCCTAAAATAATTAATTTTTAGCCAAGAGACCATTGTGATATGTATTCTTAAATTCTGGCCAATGAAAACTCATACATAATCCCTCTATCACAGTATATACCATAAATATACAAATGCATTTTTCTGTAATTACATCTAAAAAAGAAAAGGCTTATTTTACATTTATTTTGTTATGGGGTAATAATTTTTTACTAGGCAGTGGCAGGGGCCATGGTATTCCTAGACACAATACAAAGGCTGAGGAATTCATATTCATTCTGCCCATTTTGATTACTACAGAATTTTTCCTTAGGGAAACAAGACAAATTTACTTCTTATGGTATGGTCCTCATATTTTGCAGCAATCTCAGTCTATTTCCATCCATTTTCCAGTATTTTCTTTGCAAAAAAAAAAATATTTTATAAAAAGAAAACTGAACTTACGGCTCTAATTCTGCATGGAACTCTGCGTAACAACTCTTTGCATCCCTAGGGATTTCCACCACTGTCAGTAGAACACAGTATAAGTATATATTCTTATATAGATATGTATGCATCAGCAGAGATCAAATTACCTTTAATTACAGAGACTTCTACTAAACCATAATCATATCAACAAGTATGCCGGAACAGAACACAGCCCAAGCACCTTTAGAGTCACTCAAAGCACAGAAATACTTTCCTTTATGTTTTGAAGTTGGAAAAATATGATTTTCTCATAGAAATCATACAGTATTTCTGCTTTCAAACCTTCCAGGATTTTTATTGCAGTCTTTACAGCTACAGACCCGCAACGAGCTCCACCCAGCTAAAGATCTGCCTTTGTGCAAAGTACTAAAGACTTCACAGTACAGGCAAAACTGTGCATCCATTTGGATTTCCTCATAGGAGCAGTGCTTAACACTATGATCAAAATCATATGCAATAGGAAATGATAAATGCAAATTACCTATCTAATCTGAAGGGAAAAAACATATGTCTGTAATTGGTATTGACTATCAATTGTCTCTCTAATTCTGAACAATCCAGAGATTGCTCCATGTACTGAAACAGATCTGGTTTAATCCTCTAAAAATATAAGACTCATATTCTATTTATTTCAATTACCAGCAGGTTACACATGATTCACAAAATAATGCCTCATATTTTGTAACAGTTATGCATGAATTAGCCAGTGTGCCAACCAGCAAGGACTTTAGAGGCATCCTCTGACTGTGCAGAAAATAAATTCTGATTCCCACTTCAGATTCCGGCTCACAAGAAACAAGCAACTCCAGTCACTATCATGTGGAATTTAACTGATTTTTATTTCACTCTATGAGAGAATGTTTTACATTATGGACAAAATGCAAGGGATGCCTCAATGTTTGTTACTGATTCTACAGAAAGCAATAAAGACAATGTTTTAAAGGGAAAATTTGTATCTCTATGAGCAATCAAATTGGTAACAGAGGGTCAACACAAGAATCTGTTGTCATTGCAACTGTTATAAACACACTAAGCATCTCAGCACACTCTTAAACCACTTCCTCTCTCTTCTTGGAGAACATTTTAAATGCACACATTCTATATACTTATGCATCCATTTATTCTGAATGTTAATCTTCTGAAAATCAGAGTTTGTACTACAAAAAAACATGTTTGATAAAAAGGTAATTTGCAAGAAAAATGCCAAAAGGCATATACAAAATGGTATTTCATATACTAAAACAAAATTACAAAGTCTCTGCAAAATGAATTTCATCTATTATCTACATAACACCAAATTATAATACGACAATTTTTCTCCATAGCAAAATGCACTGAAATTGAAGCATAACTTTCATTTAAGAAGTTTAATACAGTTCCAGTATTACCTCAAATACTGTCTTTGAGCTGACCAATTAAACACTAAAAGTCTTCTCATTTTTGTTATTATTATAACCGGTACCAAAAAAAGCGCAAGAAGGAACTGTGAAAATAGTCTTTGACAAGCTTTTCTTTTTTATTTCCATTCTTACCAATTGAAGATATGGAAAAACGTTTAGCCTCTATTTCTGTTGTCTTTTATCTCTCTTATTTTCACCATTTATGAAGGGATATTTTCACCTGAATTTTACCTTTTTCTTATAACTGCAGTTTTAAACACTCAGCCAGAAAAATGGAAGTGTTTTCTGCAAACAGAATGGAAGAATCCAATACTAAAGACAAAGTGTTTAAAGACGCAAATGACAGATGTAACACAATGAAGATAATATTTTAATATCCTCCTTAACTTTACAAGAAGCATTGTCTTTGACATTGAGCAATAGTGATTTTATTTATTTTCTGAACATAACAAACTAGGAACTGTTTTGAAAATGTACTTACATCTTTAAAGGCCTTTGAAATTCCTAATGACTTTGCCACAAAGGACAATTTGCTCCTAAGTGGCCTACCTCTCCTCTCCCATGTCTCAGTCTCCACTGCCTGAAGACCTCCAGCCTCAAACACCTGAACAGCTCTGTTGCCCCTGTAGCCATGAGAAGCAGTTTCACTAATGTACTGATCGTTCCCACTACAAAGCAGGTGCTTGGAAGCCATAAAGCCCTTTGAAGTTGCAGAAATGTCCAAAACTAAGTTTTCTGTTACTTCAAGGTGCTCTCACTGTGTGTATCAGAGAGCTCCAGTTGCAAGCTGGGGCACGATTTTGCCTACGTGAGACATGCAGGAGAAAGGCCAACAGAAAACTCTTATGAATTCACAGTCCTTATAAGCAGGATCCACATTTAGCCGATGTCCAGACCAATTAAAAAGGATCAGACCGTATTTCAGGAAAATTTGCCAAATACTCTGTGTGAGGGGAGTCCTTTCTTTCTTTCTTTCAGCATTAATTCTGCGTGCAGTGATGCACTGTACCTTTGGCACGGCTTGAACCAAAATTCTCAAGGTCCTAGTACAATTTCTTACAACAGAAGAATCAAGAATGAACATCAAGGGTGGAGGAACACTAAAGGCTGTAAACTTTTAATTATTTATCTGATACGCCTCTTAGGCCTCCCAGCATATTACAGAAAGGGACTAGACCATCTTCTTCAGCCTTGTATTTGGTGCAACTGCCTCCAGATACACAGCAATTGTACTAGTTTAAACCAAATAAAAATCTAATTTAAATAGATCAGTTAAACCTATTGCATGGGGGCTCTTAACTCATTTCCAGCAGTACAAGTAGTACTTTTGCTACCCACCTCCATTAGCTTCCTCACTGCTTTCTAGCCAGTACTAAATACATGAGTGAAGTTTCACAGTTCTCTTAAACAATTCAGAACTTCATTGTCACTTAAAAGAGCAACTCTGTCCTCTCCCTGTCTTGCCACACAACTCACAAGTCTTAACTTCCAGCACAGAGGGATGGGAACATATCTGACACTGTCACAGAAGACAGCAGTAGTATCTCTTTAAGCAGCAAGATAATGTATCAGCTCAAGAAGACTGTCACACCACAGTCTGAAACACATCCTTCTGGCCAACCATCAGCCCTATATGCACCATGAGCCTTGAGGAATAGCACATGTTTCATTTCTGTAAATTTTAGTCATTGCCACTGCTCTCACCTGGTAAATGTAGGCAAATGCTTCTCAGATCTACCCACTCTCTAAAATTTTGATGATTTTTCTTGCCATGAATCCCCAAACTGCTATAAAAGACAAGTTTTTGCTTAGGGAAACATAAGCATTACTTAGCCTCAGCAATAACAACCATGAACCTTTTCTGATAATCCCCACGGTTAATTATCTTTACTCTTGAAACTATACATTTTAATTACTAACTTAAATTTATCTTCCAGATGAAAGAACAGAATCATAGAACNTCCAGACACTTTTCCCCAAGTGTATAGCGCTACCTGGGGTTGTTTCGACCAAAGTGCAGGACCCAGCACTTGGTCTTGTTAAACCGCATACCATTGACCTCAGTCTATTGATTCAACCTGTCCAGATCCCTCTGCAGAGCCTTCCTACCCTCAAGCAGATAGACGCTCCTGCTTAATTTCGTGTCATCTGCGAACTTACTGCGGGTGCACTCCATTCCCTCCTCCAGATCATCAATAAAGATGTTAAACAGAAGCAGCCCCAGCACTGAGCCCTAGGGAACAACTGGATTTAGCTCTGTTCATCCACAACTCTCTGGACTCAGCCATTCAGCCAGTTTTTAACTCAGCAAAGAGTACGCATGTTCAAGCCATGAGCTTCCAACTTCTCCAGCAGAATGCTGTAGGAGACAGTGTCAAGGGCTTTACTGAAGTTCAGGTAGACAGCGTTCACAGTCCCTCCCTCATCCACTAGGTGAGTCATCTGGTCATAGAAGGAGATCGAGTTCGTTAAACAGGACCTGCCCTTCATGAACCCAAGGTAGATCTTGGTTTGATTTTCTTCACCACAAAATCTATTTCCCCAATCAAATACCCTCTTTCGTCACAAGATCCTTCAAAATCATGAAGTATTTTCAGTATTTTACTCAACAACAACAAAAAAAAAGGATTACTCTCTAAGAACTAAAATCTTGCCTTAGATAACTGCTATCTTGCCTTTAGCATTTCTCCAAACCTCTAGCTTTTTGTTTTTTCAAGTCTATCTATCAGAACTGAAACTGCTGCTCCTATATGGGAATATTAATACTGATAGAAAAGAGACAATGACAGCTATAGGTTTATACCTGTAAGGTCTGTGTGTTAACTCTTCCAGTCGCTGCATAAAACGCTCACATCCATTGTGCATATCATTTTATTATTGCCTCTACAGAAGCAGCCACATCCCAAATGCCATTCAAGCACCATATTTTCAGGTTTTCTGTTTGTTTGTTTGTCCCAGTAACTGACTTTGCGAGGGAAATGGACAGTTCTGACAACTTAAATGCTGTAATACTTTAAAAAAAAAGTGTATCAAAAAGTAGACATAACAGTAAATGAGAAAAGAAGGTAGTATTTCACAAAAATCTGCCTGCTTTGCTTATGTAAGAAAGATAAAATAACAACATCTATATAAGAATACGTCACAGAACTACGAAGCTGATTTGAATCCCTTCATTCACAATTTTTTTCTTTACTGATTAATTTATCTCAGCCAAGATGATAAGAAAGGCAATATTCATTGAATCCTATCAGTACATAATAGAGGAAAAATCACAGGACAAAAGCAGATTACCCAGGATATAAGGAAACAATAGTGAACTTCAGGTATTTATATATTCTCAAAGTAGTTCTGCAATATTTACCACTTCTTACAGCAGAATATACATGATAAGCAACATTTTATAACCAACATGCATCCACCGAAATTCCATGAATACTGCTTAATAAAAAAGAACAATTTCTCCATTTGCAACAAAAAAAACATAATCAAATTCCATCTCAGCTGCTGTTCCACTAGTCAGATCACTTAAGATATCTGTGAAAACGTTACAAGCCAATCGCTAAGTCAAAAGAGAAAGTGATCTAGGAGCAAAAATCTAGTTATCAACCACAGTAAGGGTGAGCACAGCAATTACTCTGAACAGCAGCTTCTTAACTTCTGCTCCTTTTCAGATTCTACAACGGTCTCAGTTCTGCTGGGCTCCTTGAAGGTACCCTAAGAAACTGCACTTCTTAGACATCACGGAGGCTGTTCATCTTTGTGCAAGCCCTTCACACCTTGCTTAACTTCTACACTGTCAGCATAATTTTAAAAGAGAAAGTCAATTATTCATGTGCTGAAAGACCTAGCAACAGTGTATATAGGAAGACCTTATAAGTAGTATATATTTCTCTCTGGCCTCACAGTCAGCAAAGATTATAAACAAATGAAAGCAAAGCGTAAGCACTGGCAAAAGAAAGTTGGACAGTTTAAGATGAGATGCTCTAGGGATGCTGGGGAGCCTCTAAGAAACCTATTACAATCCCACCTAAATCCAAAATGAGTGACAGTAAGGGAAGAGAAGCAAGTTTAGCTTTCTATACACTGCAAGTCACAGTGAACATATGGAGAAGGCATACATAAAACCTTTGAAAGACACCAAAAAACCCCAACAAAACAGCCATAGAAACAGGATGGAATATCAGGATGATGTAACTCTAGCCTTCAGTAGTTGTAACTCTCTGTTTCTCACACACACATACACTTTGTTTGCAGCTTGCCTGCATCTTTCTGCATAGCACAAGACTGCATTTTGTACTCCAAAATCCTTCACTGCATCCAAAGTATCGGGCCATGTTAAAAAAATTCAGTCTGAGTTTGGTAAGCAGTTTGTCACAGAATGAGAAGGTACAACCACACTACAGAAAAAGTGAAAAGGCCTCAAGTCCTTTCAAATATGTGCGGGCCCTAAACTTCATTGGCCTGATGCTAAATAAAACCATAAACTGCATTTAACTTAGGAAGCTACAGGATATTTAAATGCACCATTACACAACCTCCTCATATCTTTGTCAGGACTGCTGTCAAATCCCAGCTTTTCTGATATCTTTTCCTCACATAAATATCTGTACACAGTACTAAAATAATTTCTTTCCCACAGCTGAATGAATAGCTGTCACTCTAATAGCTTAACATGACTTCTACAATCCCCAGGATCATTTCTGTTGTTCTCCCTTGAACTCTATCCAATTATTCAAACTTCACCTCACCATGGGGACACAATATTCTAATATCAGACCTGGCTCTCTGCAGCCTCTGCTGAGTGTATTCTCCTCCTACCCAGCACTGCTCTCACTGTACCTCCAAGAATATTCGCTCATTTGCCCCAGTGCTACAACGAGAGAAGCAAGGAACTAGAATGAATTCTACATTCTTCAGGCTTTCAAATCTAACTCTTATCCTGTGATAGGTACTAATTGCCTTTCACATTCATAAACCTATTAATTTATGTCTGACTACTAAAAATAAGTATTTTCAGACTTTGACCATTTAACTCGGAATCAAAATCACTTGATAATGGTACTTGCTGAACAATCATCAAGTTTCCTTTTACTTAATTTACCTCTGTATCTGCATAATTTACCAGAAAACATCTCACCTCACTAGAGTACCAATAAAAATATGTCAGGTCTTTGACCAAGGATCAGCCCCTGGAGAAACTAGTAAAAGCACTGCCGTTTGAGATACCTCTTTGGTAACTAGCGCATCTTGACATCTGCCAGTTAGCCATCTAGCATACACCTCACTAATCACAGACCCCAAACTCTCTTTAAACAGTGATGTGGTCTAGCTTCAGGTATCTTGAGGAAACGGGATGGACACACCTTTCTGCTTCATTCAAAAAATACTGTCACTTTTCATACCTCCTAGCTGTAACTTCAAAAATTCTAAGTCCCAAAGTGAAATAGGAACTTACTGATTTCAAACACATATTCAACATGCAAAACACTACAACAAATTGGAAAGGACTGGCTTAGAAATGAGAATACACTGGCAGAAGTTATATTGCTTACAGGTAAAAAAACACTTTTTTTTTTTAGAATTTAATACTTTTTAATTTGATACTTTGTTTTAAAAGCTTTATTATTTTTAACTGTTAGACATTTATAAGGGACTCTTTCTGTATCCTTTGTATTTAGCTAATACCTTATATTCCGCACCAATTTCTTTCCAACCACTACATAAATGTTTCAAATTTAGTATATTTATTAAAATACTTTATATAAATGTTTTACCACACTTCTATATTAAGAAAGAATTTAATGGTCTCTAGTACAGGCTCAGACCAAAGGTACATCTGCCCCAGTATTCTTGATCCAAGAACGGCCACAAGCATTAGTAGGAAGCAGTATGGTGAGGGTGAACACATACGATGCTACCTCCACTTGCACTCTCCCTGACTCCAACTGGTTTTAGTCTGAGGTATTTCCTGAGCCTGGTGTGGTTTGCCTCATGCCACAGTGGACTTTTCTTCTCAGTGCTTGCCATGTCGAACTAATCTAAACTTTTTGCACTGTCCAAGTAGAAAAATCCATTGCTTAATATTTTCCATAAAGAAGCATCTCCTTCTGCTTAATTTTATTGTGCTTCTGACAAGCTTCATTTGTTATTCCCACTTCTTTCATTAAAAGACAGGGACAGCAATCACTCCCTGGCTACACTGTCTACCATGACTTTGTAGACTTCTACAACACCTTTGCAGTATCTTTAACACCTTTTACCTAGGCTGAAGTCTCCTAACTTAAAATAACTTAAAATTATCACAAATTTGTGTCATTATTTATCCCTTTTATCAGGCCCTTTACAAGGATCACTTTTTAACTAAGACCGATTCTATGCAGTGCAATTTTGCATTTCATATTTATATTACAATTTGGTTACAGTGAAATTACACTTCAGTTAACTGCTTTAAGCTTTGCAAATAGGGCCTTTTAAGGGTTTAAATAAACACAGTACTGCCTGAAGTCATGGTCTGCTCGCACATATTTTCATCAGATTATAGTCACAATAACTGTTAATTTTTAATCTGCCAGTAAATTCTTCTCCTCTGTTAGAGAAAAAAATGATATCAAGTCACCTATATTGACTAAGGGACTGGTTTAAGAAGCTGTTACATTTATAAACGCTCCTCATATAGGTTAAAGTTGGCTACTAAAATCTACTTTCAAATAGTTACATACATTTCAGTTATCCAAATGAATTCTTAATGAATACCTCTTTAATTCTAAAAGTATTTCTTAGTATTCAAATTTTAATATTAAATATTTCCTTAGCATTGGCCATAAAAAATTAGAAGGAGGAAAGTACTCTGGCAAATTCTTAAACAATTACACTTTTGCAAAATGTAAGATACTTTAGATCTCTGTCATCAAGGACTGGTTTATCTCGAATGATCTTATTTCCTTTAAGAAGGAAACAGAACAAAAGTGCCAGAAGGAAGCAACAGACAATTACTATGGAATACTGATAAATGATACTTGGTTTGTGCATCCTTTCCGTACAACCTTACATATATCCAGTTTACATCATGACTGTGTCTGCAAATGGTGATGTGAGGGTCTATTACAGATGAATATGAACATTAGTATTGCTTTTTAAAAACATACCACAGATTATTTCACTACTTGGGGATCTCCCAAACTATCAATGCTTCTATTCTTAAAGCACACTTTCAAAGCGAAGCTTAGGGGCAGAAATCTCTCTGTTCCACAAAGTAGAATTAATCCATGATGTTGTGCTCTTCTTATATGTGAGACCAGCTTCTAGACTTCAGAATAAAAACATCTTGCTAGAATTAAATGATGATTAAAGGGGTTTTAGTGTTTGTTTTTTTTTCAAGACAGCATTGCTTGTGACCACATTGGCTATTAGCACATTTATCTACAGCATTAATTTATTTTTTATGAAGGCTGCTTTTAACACTCTGTCAAGCAGGTTCCCATAAAGCAGTGGAGTTGGGAATTGTCATCATTATTATTATCTAATAGAGCATTTCCATAATAGGATTCCAGCAAAATTTACTGAATTAAGACTGAGCCAGAAAATCCAGAAAAGAAATAAAAAAGCGAGCATTTATAAAGTCCCAATATTCATTGTACCAACTAAAGAATATTTCTAACCAATCTGCCAAAGCTACAGATGTATGAGGGGGAAGTGTGGAAGGCATCTATGCAGGAAAGCACAGACAAAGCAGAGATATTGACAAAGCCCTGTACAAGAACAAGACTTTCAGGACACCAGAAAGAAATTCAGTTTGAAAGACTAAAGAGTCTTTATAAACCATTATTTCAGTAAGCAAAGACTCTCTCAACTACATAAAAAACTAATGTTATCAAGGAAATATGTAAAAAATAAAAGGAAAAAGGAAATAATGGAAAAAGACATTATCGCTAGCCATGTGGTAGCAGACTTCTTTTTAAAAAGAACTATCATTAAAGCAAAGGGAATATTTTTAAATTAGCAACTAACTTCAGAAGGGATCACATTACCCAGATTAGAACAAAGAAATGCTGAATGTCTATGGGACAGGACCATCAAGGTTAACTGCTGACAAGACAGATTAAATAGCTTTTAGTACAGCACTGTTATTAAACCATTCAAAAAGCATACTTGAAAATCCCCCTTAACACACAGCAAAGCATTACTTTACTCACCTCCCGAATTCAGGCCTCATTGTTTGCATTCAGAAAGCTATTAGCTACAGCGGACTGTAAATTGCCAAGGTCATCTGGAGCAATGACTCTAACATACATAAACTTTGCTTAGCAATTAAAAACACGTCTCATTGCACAACTGCGTTTGAATAAAATAAATCATGTTTTCTAACATCAGGTTTGATACTGCTTCAGTATCATATAAATGCAGCAGTCTTTATGCGCCACTGCAAGAAAGCTTCTGAAAAACCTAAAAATGTTAACAATATTTTACAGTTCACTTTAGGAAAACCGTCCCAAATCATACCTAGACCACTAGGCACATGCACCCAGACTTAAACTGCTACCAGTTCACTGAACCATAATCCTAATACAGCCCTAGAAATAGATTGTAAAACGAACACAGAAGATGAAACAATGTACACCTAGTTCAGTACTAAAGCTCATGTGACAAAATAAAATCAAAAAGAGTAGCAGGATGTCCTCTCATTTTCAGGCTTGCACACAAGATAAAGTATTTCCCTTGATGCAACAATCTGCTGGCATGGCATTTGGAGCTGGCCACAGAGACCCACCAAGACGTTTGGCCTCCTGTACCCTGATGAGTAAAAGTCTCTGAAACAAGTACACTGAATTATTGTTTCAGTAAACCAATACAAGAAAGCAGTTGTGCCTCTACATTTCCTGGCATTCTAGTAATGAAAATAACAAGCTAACACAAAAGAATCCCATCCTGAGAAACACACCCCGCCCCAGTAAGATATTACCAGAGAGTTTCAGGAGAATGCCACCAACCACTGAGCCGGCAGAGGCCTGTCCCAGATGAAGAAGGAAGGCGGGACAGTCAGAGGCACATTAGTACACCTCACTGGGAAAACTGGCTAAAAAGGTCTGTAATTCAGATCTCAGTGGAAGTTACACCACTTGCCTCCAGAGAATAAATCATTCTATAATCCATACATGGCTTGGATAGTGTTGATGGGACAAAAAGGAACCTTGCTGTGAGAGCAAACTGGTTTGTGATCATCTATATTTCTTGTCTTATACTGGGCCTCAGCAGAATGGGAGACATATAGAAGCCCAGCTTTCAGTTTTCTTGGTGCAGTTGGAGACGGTCAAAGGGAAGGAGAAAGAAGACTTCAGTCTGGCCAAATACCAGATCTCAGCAGTAAAAGATATGGGACACTGGGAGATCCTGAGCTGTGGTCCTTCACATAAAACCTGAAGCCTCCTTGGTTTACACGTACAAATGCAGCATGTAAATTATAGCTGATATTTCAAATTCAAGTGTCTCTGTCAGCCATTCATTCTGTTTATGAATCAACAACAATTTAATTCTTTATCCAGTAGGACTGAAAAGGATGATTAGCACACTACTTTCCTCTAAAACTGAGAACTTTAATGTAATTTGCATAAAAACATCTATAAAATTGATTTAAAGCATCACATACGCAGGTGCAAAAACCACGTTCAAGTTTTTCAGGCAAAATAGGGACTCAGATCTACTTTCTGCCTTGGCTCAAAGCAACTGTGTGACAACTATTCTGATATTTCTCTTTCCCTTTCTCCTCTTTCCTGCCTCCTCCAACATTTTATGAAAAAATAGGTCTGCAAAGTGAAACTTTTCCAATGGCAGAGATACACAGGCAGCACCGAGACATAGCAACCTATATCTGAAATGAGTGCAGGCATACAATAGACTACCACATATTCTGACACAGAAAAAGGATTGCCCTTGTTTCTATTATGAGTAACTTTGAAAGGCTCCATGTGGCAGCAAAAGCATTTGTGAAATTTCAATATCTTTCAAAGTAAAAAGTCTGTCACTCAAGTCAAAAATGAAAAAAAATATATACATTTAACTTACTTTAAAACCCTTATCAATCCACCTTCCACAATGGGAAAGAAGATAACACAGTTGAACTCCTTTGGGTCTTTTTAGCAGAAACATCTCTGAAAAAGGTATGTTTAATATCTTTAAGCTAACTGACGAATCATCAGAAATGTAGTCACAATCAGAGAAAATTAGAACAAATTAACAGAGAGTCAAGTAGGTGAACTTTCCTTATTTCTATTCCTGAAAACTGTTTTCTTAGTTCAGCACATTTGTTCTCCAGTCTGAGCTCCCCAAATTTACACTTAATACAACAAGCTTTACAGCATGCCTAAATTCCAGAAATTTGAACCAGGAATAAAAATGTGAAAGGAAAGTGGCCTGACTAGATACTCTTCTTTCTACACAAAGAGTAGTATCATCTGGGTGCCATCTTAATTTTAAAATATTAATCGTAATATTTTACAGCATTTTAATTCCAGCAAAATACTTACTGCAGATATACTCACATCAGGAAAAGTACTTATACCTGAATAATCTTTTATGTTTGGGAATGTGTAGAACTACCACTGTTCTAGGTGTGATTTTTGTGACTCCACCAAAGAAAACCTCACAGTTTTCTAGCACAACTCTGGAGTAAGTGATTTCTTGCTCAAAACTAGTATTATAAACCTGTGAAAGAGGTGGTAGCTCTCAAGATATTTAGGAATATAGAAAGATTCAAAAAGGTGAAATATATAAAAGTCTTTATATTTGGCTGCATCTTTAATCACAGAAATTAGTTCCAATGAGTTTTCAACTCCACCAGTCAATCTATAACATTACATGGACATTCTCACTTAATTGTCAAGCATTGTTATATAACAATATCCCAGCAAACTACTTCTCCCTATTACCTGGGAAAGAAGATGTTGATTAACTTTCAGGAATAAAATTCGACAACCATAAACTGAAAGGTTAGACCATTGCATTCATGAAATATCTTTCCTATTACTGGAAGTATGCAGTTCTAAGAATGAATCCTAAAAGGGACCTTTCCTTTCTTCCAGAACATCTATCCAAAGTAAAGTAGAAATCTCAAGAGAAAGCTTCTGTAATCCAACATCATAAACATCCGCTTCAAAGACTAGGAATAACAAATTGCACTAAAAAATACTTTTTAAATGCATCTTGGAGACTAGAAAGTGTATGGACAAGGTCAGTGTTACAAAATAGATTTTGTAAGTACATGAAAGCAAGAAATAAAAATTAGCAAATAAAAATAAATTAAAAAAAACCCAGCTGTTCTTCAGACAACAAAGAATTCAGTCAATTCAGAACTATATCCTTCATCAGTTTTCAGCAAGAATTATTATACAGAGTTGGGGGTTGAAGGCAAATAGTAAGAAAACAACAAAAAGTTAATGGAGTTTGCAAAAACAAATTACCAAATATGAAATGAAGTTAAAATACAGACATTTAAATTGAAAGTATCTGGAAACAAGTAACCAAGATCAGTGAATAAATCCCTGGCACTCTGAAATCACAAATCTTACAATAAGAACTATTGAAAATCTATCAAATCAGGCACAGGAAACACAAAGAAGAACAAAAGAATAAGGTCTATATATTAAGTCAGAAAGTACGGTGATTGATCGTTGCAAAATCAGAGACAGGTAGGAGACCAGTTGATAACACAAATAATTCAATGAGGTGTGCTGATAGCAGAATGATGAGGAAAGGCTGAAAGATTTTCAAGAACTACCTTAAGCAATATATTGAGATAAATTTTATCCACAAAGTATCACTGTAAAGAAGGTTCGTTATGAAAACCTGTTAAGGTTTGAGGTCTGGAGTAATAGGATGGAATTTAATATTACTTAATGCAAAAATACGCTCTTCAGAGAATTTCTGCTGCAAATTATAAGTTTGATAGTTGGAAAGAGGTGTATTTGCATATTTGAATCAATCATACAGTGACTGCAGGCCACCAAAATGGCCCCGAAGAAAAGTAAATATAATCCTGAAATTAATTAGGTAAAGTATTTTTAAAATCTCACTTACAGCAGTGTGAAAAACACTCTCATCCTCTGTACTCAAAAGAAGTGAGTTCCCATCAGAACAGGTAGAGGTAGGACTGTGGGATAGTAAGACTTTTGCACAGGCACATGAAAACTACTTACTGGTTCAGCATCATGTAACAGAAGTCTGAGAATGACATCTCTTTCTAAACATGTAACGGAGGTAGAAGTGCCATGCAGACCAAAAGACAATACTCGCAAACAGACATAGTCCTGCCATTAAGAAATTTATTGTGGACATTGGGTGAGGCTTTAACCTCCAGCAGGGAGAGTTACGGAACGATCTGCAAATTGAATGGGTTAAAACCCTGATTAGTTTAATAAGTTTTTTGAGAAGTTTGCATAACATGCTTGTCTGCAAGTGAGAGGACTGGAGCTGATGACTGAAGACACCTCCTCTTGTACTGTTTCCCATGTCCCCAAGTTAACACTAATAAAATTTGCACACATAAGTACAGCAGCCATACCATTCAGCTGTTCTATCATTTTCATCATAACTTTAAACAGTTTTCCAAAGACCCTCAATACCATTATCCCCATTTTGTAGAAAGGGAAGCAAGAAGTGACACAGCAACAAAGAATACCATCGGTAAGGTTAGGAATAAAGAGCAGACCTCCCAAATCCAAGTGTAACGAGCTGTACTGCCCTGTCTTAGAACAAAGCCGCAACGGCTTATCCATGCATTCAATCACGTCTAAAATAAATTGTCCGACAAACAAGAAACACCTAAGGTAATACCTGGTTAGACACTGAAGGCCAAAATTCTCAAGGCTTTCAAGATCAGGCTCAAAATACGCATGACAAGATTGCAAGGAAGTGTTGATGACACCTGAGGACCTGACTCAATAGCCTTGCAATGCAGTGTTCCTAACTAGAGTGAGTCAAACTGCTCATTCAACAGAAAATGCTTCCTAAAAACCCTCTCTTCTATCCAGTCAGTCCTTGAAAACTGATAAGAAATAGGACTGTGCGAGTGGCCCCCATTTCTGTGCAGTACGCATTTCAGAACAGAAAGCAAACACTGAGCAGGATATACATGTGAATGAATGCCAGATCCACAGGACACATTTTAACAACCAGCTTTATTAGTTTAACAGAGAAAGACGGTGTGCCTCAGCTCTCAACCCTCTCATTTTATTTGGAGTTGGTGTCAGAAAAGGTCGTGTTGTAAAATATAAACAAATTGCTAACATGGAGCAGATTTCCTTGGGTTATCCAAGTTCTTCAGGCTGTTGTGGACCACAGAAATATCTTTTCCTACAGTCACACGACTACCAGCTAACTCCTAAGTCTTATTTATATTTGTGGGATATACTCAATTCCCAAGTCTCATTTATACATCTAGCACACATTTATAGTCTGCTCCCAAAGCAACAGCAACCAGCAGGGATACATTTCTGGCTACCTGCTCAGACATTTGTATCTCACACACACACACACACACACACAGACACTGTGTGCCTATCTTCTGCCAATCCAGCTCAAAAATCATGGCAAAAGTCAATTCCTGCATCTGACAGATGCAGTATGTCATCCCCAAAGGTTCAGACCCAGCACATCAGATGTGATAGCTCCTGAAGTTATCTTAGTTACCTACTATTAACATTTCGGGGCTCTGTATCAGTCGCAGCCTGGCTTACTGGTTACGTACCAAGCTTCCCTGTCAGGGGTCTCTGACCAGGCTAATTTTGCATGTGGCAATAACCACCTAATCAATCCCTGTCTTTCCAAGCCCTAATGGAGCACCTGCACATCCAGACATGAATCTTCCTCCTGACATCCTCCACAAACATAAATTACAAGTTTAGTGCACACACCAGACAAGTCTCAGTGACCCCTTGACAGGGCAAATAGAGGTCATGCAACAATTTGATTTTCAGCACCCACTATTTCCAGCCTTCTCCTTTCTGAATTTTAAAGCCTATAGTTCTAGTTAGCATGACTCTCTGGTCTCACAGGACTGCAACTTCAAAGCAGCAACTGGTTCCTAAGCGGGATAACACAAGCAATGTTTTCATTGGCAAGTACTGCAGCAGAATAGGAGCAGATCTCTAGAACGAAACAGTTCTGAGGACATCAAGTTCATATTTTACAGTAGGAGGGAATAGCTATGGCCTAGCTCTACTCTGGTCCAATGGACTGGATACACTTTGGAGGTTGCAGTGCATCTAGGGTCAGGTGCATAACTAACAATCCTTCTTAACTCAAACTCCATAAACTCAACTCAGCTATGTATAACCAAGATAACAATGGGTTGATCACTGCTTGGTAGGGCTGAGTCACAGTTGTGGCTAGAAATGGCACAAGGTACAAAGCTCACTGATGAACTCATTGGTCTCACTGATAGTGTCATTGTGGCTCTGTCACTGCTCAATAAACACACATTTAGGAAAGGTACCTATGGAATACAGTCTTCCCTTTGCTAAGATCCTTCCAGTTGGCCGCTACCAGCATTTCAGAGCCTTCCTGACGCTGTTACTGGATTTCGGTCACAACAGTTAACATTTCCTGATGAATTTAACTTCCACAAGCTTGTCTAATCCTTCTTTTAACATATTTTATACTTTTTACTTCACTGTCTTCCATATTAATGAGTTCACAGTTTAGTTATGTGCCACATATTTGTTTTTCTTTTAAGTATGATGCCTGCCAGCTACACTCCCTGGTCCTCCTTGCTTTGTAAGAAACAGTATATAATCATATGCACTTTTCAAGCTCTGTGCTACCTGGGACTTTATAGACTTACTCCACTTGACTTTTTTTCATACTGAAAGCTCAATCCTCGTTTTCGTCTTCTCAGTATCTTTTCTACCCATTTTCAACGAAGGCTGATCATTTAATCTCCAATCCCTCAATACTGTCAAAGCCTTCTATAACCTTTTCCCATCACCTTCACTGGTAATTCTGCTTGATTTTCTATTACCACCATGCTTTTTTGAGCATTTTATCCAGTTCATTTCTGTTGAAAAGGAACCTGACTGTTCACTGACCTTCTCATTCAAGACAGCATCTCGGCTATTGTTTGAACCAGAAACACACACTGCACAGAAAGGAATGCTAAACAAAAGGCAATGCCAAACAAGTAACCTCATTCCATGCCTGTTGCCCTTGCCGTAGTCATATCTACAGCTTTCTTGGCACGGGCAAAGAAAACCTTTGGCCATTTCCCTTGTGCTCACAACGCTGCAGCAAGAGCAGCCCAGTGTGCACCACAGCAGGTCTCCCAGCTGAGCAGGCAAGAAAAAGTGGAAGATGAGATGGAGGTACCTTCCCAGATCCTCTAAATGCTTCAATTCCCAGTGAGGGAGCAGCACTACTGAGCAGCTCCAGGTCTGCAACAAAACGGTAGCCAAAACCATTCAAGATAAAAGGTGACAAAGCGCTTTTGTCCCACTAGCTGAGGAGGGAGCAGGATCCATGTTCAGTATTGGTACGCCGGGGCACAGCCTGGAGACACCCAGATCTTGCCCTGGTGCAGGCTCTGGGTCTTGCCACAGCTTCCCCATAAGCAAATCCTTCCCTTTTTCCCCAAAGACCACCTCTGCTGTGCCAAAACCCACATCAGCTACACTATCCTCCTTAACTGCTTACCCATCGCTATTCTGGAAACTGGGAACAGCTACCCTGTTATGCTAAACCCTATATAAATCAGTTAACCCTGGCAACACAAGTCACACAGTCTGGAGTATATTCCTCCTCTTAGTCTGGAAAAGGGTGAACTGGCCAAACTTTATACCATCATTCACTTTATACCATCATTCCCAGTGAAGAAAGGGGGAAGCTGATATAAAGCAGGGGCACAGCAGGAGTGAAGCTAAGTAAGGTTGAAAACAACCAACCTTTAAGTTCAAACCAATTGATTTTCAAATGACATTTTCCTCAGACTAGACTTTCCCAAAGTCCAATATTTAGACACTACAGGGTCTGAGGTTAAGACTCCCTCTATTTGCTGCCTGTAGTTGGCTTAGTAAAATATTCGGTATCTGCCCCTTTATAGGTCGTCTTTCTGGGGGACTGAACAGGGTTACTAATTACCAACTGAGAAAAGACAAGAAAGACATTAACTTAAGGCAGATTTGGAAAAAAAATACTTTGGTTTTCCATTAAAAGATTGTGCTTGCTAACAGCAAGGCTATGTTGGTGTGAGCTAGAGAAAGAATCTTCAAAAAATGTAGACAAACATTTCTGTAACTAAATCATGACTGGAATAATATCAAGCACAGAAAGGGTTAGAAAGGGCTAGAGTGACTCGTGTCACTACAATCTGCTTTTTGGAAAAGTAAACATTACAAGCAAACTTGCTGTTTCCCCTCTTATGTCAGGATAGTTTAAAAGTTTGATCACCACACTTACTACAGTGCTGGCTTTGTCATAACTAATGTATCTACTGACAGGCTAAGGAAATCACAGACTTGGGTGTTTATATGCAAAAAAAAACCCAAACAAACAAAAAAAAAAACCACAATTGAGTGTCACAGAGGACCAGCTATCCCTGCTGTCAAGGTCACTGAAGTCTGCGAGTATCACAGAGGTGAGACATTGAAATCTCCAGGGATCAACATTAAAGATGTTATTAGCTTTAGAAGAAGTAGAGATCTTGTTCTTCAGCAGGAGGTTTGCTGTCTAAGATGCTGCCCTAGCAACCAATGCACAGTAAAAAGCATCAGATAAAACAGAATTAAAAGCTGAAATGGTCAAACGGTAATGTATAGCACAGGAAAACAAGGAAAACAGGAATTATTTTTTTCTTGCAAGCACTTAACTACTCAAGGATCTCTGGAGGTGCTAACTCCTGGTTCTCAACTTTTTGGCTAATTATTTTTTTCTCATTCTAAAAGCTTCATCTTAATTAGCTCCCAAGTTGCACTACTATGAAGAGGTCTTATTTTCATTCTCTTGCTACTGTACGTGAAAAAAACTGGCTTCAAAAACATGTACTCATTAAAAATAATGAGTGATTTTGATATTGCTTAAATATATATTCAAGTGATACAGGAAAAAGTCGGTGGGATTTTGTCATGATTTAGTTGCTTAGTACCACAACAGGAAAAAGCCATATATTTAAGCACCAGAAATGTTTCAAGTCAATTAAGTCTTGAAGTCACTAGTGTTTAAAGAGAGACTCAAGTCCTTTAGTCAGATGGCAGAGCAGTGCTTACATCAGTTGTTACAAAACACTTTTTATACTTCTTTTCATTACAGCTTGGAATTTTTCATTCCATAAACTACAATACAAACACACATGTGCAACAGAGTCAATGTTGCAGTAAAATGTAGCATAATTGACAATTCACTGCTCACATTTACATAGCTGTTTTAGCCTCCCATTAGGATGTTCTATTTTAAATAAGCACATACTGACCTAGAGGTTTACTTCTGTATCTGTGATATATGCATCTGTTGACAAGATAGTAATTGCCGTGGATTAAAAATGAAGTCCACGAAATGTTGTTATATATTTGAAGATTATGTAGTAGTTTCTTAAATTACTGATGCCTTTCTTTCATATAAGCCTTGCCTTGCAATATGTATGCTATATCACAAACAGAAGATGAAACAAGACAGAAATTTCTATCTTTTTCTTTCCTATTTCCTAACTAGATATTTCTATTTTATTATTATTTTAATCAGAAAAAGCCCAAGAGGTATTTTTCTAGACTGGATTGAACATTTTCATCATCAAAAAAATAGAGCATTCGTCACTGAACTAAAATGTATCTCACGTAAAGCAACACATCAGCCAAAATACAGGTTTAAGCAAATATAGGTGCAACTTAAAATTTATCAGTGCCAGAGACAAATGAATACAATGCCTTTGATTTCAGAGTTCAATGACACTGCTTCTAATGTATCACAAATACATGTTTTATTTATTTCTCTGCAATGCTCACCTTTATTGCTGTTTTCTAGAGAGAAGTATGATAGGACACCTCTGTAAAAAGATTTAGGTTATCATTTTACTTAAAATCTACAGTTTTGCAACCAGTTTACAATTAGCATTCATTTTTCATGCATGAGTTGACCTACTTACAAAATGCAGTAAATCCATGCCTTTGGGGATTTTTCTGGACAACTTGCTTTACTTCCACCACACAACTCATTTTATTTTGTCAATAGAGTGAGCAAGGTTACAGTCATCCTGTCAAATTTATTTATTTAGATTAGAATCAGAAAGACCATACTATTCCCTGTGGGATTTCACTGAAAACTTTTTGAGACTTTGAGATGTATATTAACATCATAAAGGCTCTATAACTTTTGTAATGAACCAATTTCATACAAAAGCAGTTTTATAGAAGAAAATTAGTAACAGTTAAAGCAATTTCTTCTACAAACTTATAAAAATACTTCAAAAATCCTAGGGGAAAAAAAACAAAAACAACAACATTATAAACCACAATAATATATATCATATTATATTTGCTAAAAAGGACAGAAAAGATTTTTTTCTAAGTAAGGCTATAGAATAAAGCCAGATGGAACAGGACCGCTTCAGAGGCAGCTATATAGGCATATAATCTGCTTGCTTTGACTACCAGAGATCCACTTCACATAAAATATTTTTCCCCACATCTCTGAGAACAGTTTCAGTTTCACATTTGTGAGGGTTCTTTTGAGGTCACTTATCCATCTTCACTGTGGGGCTGCTAAAAGGCACCCTTTCCCAAGCAGAAATTGTCCCAAGGTCATGTGCCATTCAAGTCCAAACAGATTTGTGCCTCACGGACAAGCACTTCCATTTTATAAAATTTGCTGACGTGGTGATTCTCTCACACATTAGCAGTTTACCAGAACTTCAGTATAGACTTGAGGTTAGTGTTTTGATGGACTTGGCCAAATGTCTATCTGAATTTATAATCTAATGCTGTTATGAGCAGTATGGGATATAATAGCTCAGACAACTCAGTAACATCCACTATAAATCCCTATTTTTAATGCTAATGGTTCTTTCCAAATGCAGCTGCCTCTTGGGCAAGAGTTTGTTTTCCAGCTTCTCAATGGTAAAATGCTTCTGTTCTGTCTAGAGAAGAGTTATGTATCTTTCCACCTGTGCTAAAAAAAAGAAGTAATCGCTGATAGACTCTAAAGCATTTCCTGTTCTGGGCCAGGAAGCTGATCTTCAGTAGGTGAAGAATGTCACCATGTTAGGGATATCTGGTTTATTGCACCCATGAAATACCACCTCATGTGACTGAGTTATACACTCCTGCAAATTGAAAGTCCACCTGCTCAGTAGAACTCTTGGAGTAGTTACGGTCAACTAAATTACTCAATTTCACCTACACAGATTCACACATAATAATTGTAACAAGTATCTGACATTCCAAAAAGTATCCTTCAACTTGACATTCTGGGGTCTAAAAATACTCCACCTGTTGGGAGCTATTGTCATCTATATTAGGATTAAGAGAGACCAAAACGAGAATCTGAAAAAGTTGTAAGGACAGAAAAAGAAGTCAGTGCCACCCTGATGAATCTCAAACACACTGCTCTCAATTTTTAGTGACCTTTTGCTCCCCAAAAACGAGCTGTAACATTCCCTCGCAAACACTGCACCTCCCACTACCTTCTAATGGAAGGCTGACACAGGAGATAACGGTTTACTCTAGGTGTCACTTACTTACTAGATTAGTTTGAATACTTTAATCTCTATGCTCTACTTCTTCATGTAAATAAGGACTGCATAAAAAGGAATTCCAATACCTTCCCATTTCTTAGACAATTCTGAAAACAATTTTATTCAATATAGTTAAAGTGAGAAAGAAACTTTGAGGAAAACTCCACAAAGTCATCACAGGTTGTTTTTACACTTTATGGTGCATGGAATATCATACCATACAGTAAATAAACAGTAAATGAAAGAAAATATTGCAAATCTGAGCGCTTGATGACTATCATTCTACACAGTGATCAAAGCAGGAAGAAGTGGACAAATCAGTATGCCAATAAATAATTGAAGACGTTTTACTGGAAGTGTAAGTAAAGAATTCCTATACATAGGGGCTAATTTAACACTATCTTTTTCTGATTTTGCATAATACTTTCATAATGACAATTAAAGATTTTTCTTTTTTAAGTAGAATACACTTTAAGGTTTGACAAGCATTCTCAAATGTTTCCAGTTGCTCACTTAGCACAAGTTCTAGCTAAAATACTATTTACATTTCCTTAGACTCATCATTTCTTAAGCAGTTAACAAATTTCTAAAAGCTGTACAGTATATGAAATCTATATAAAAATCTGCAAAAAATACACTCATTGAAAATCAATGTGATTCTTTTGCTGTAATATCTAAAGGATATGTTAGGACTCTACATTTAAGAGGCAGAACTATTTCTGCTTACTCAATGAGAAGTCAAAAAACTATAACACAGAAATATCAGAAAGTCAAAGGAGCCAAGGTGTCTCAGAATTTCCATTTGCATATATCTACTTATAGCAAGATTAGAAGATAAATCCAGAAAAGGGAAAAGGTTGGGCATGACCCTCTGCATGTATGCTCACTGTACAGGTGGACAGTTAAAATTCCACCTTCTTGAAGAAATACACTTGTATTAGAAGTAGGAACGACATATTAAACTTCCCAGCTTCCAGCCAGAAAAAGATGCTGTTGAACACAACTGGTAGATGCTATATCACAGCAGGGGCAGAAGGTGATCAGTACCATGGTGCACCGAGCCTTTCACACCTGCTACGGGCGTGCAGCACTTCATATTCTGGTCAGTAAGTGTTATTTAGTCTCTGATAGGAGACACAGTTGTCATATATGATTAAATGCATATTTTCCAAATGAAATAACAACAACAACCAAAAAGTCATGATTAGAAATATGACGACAATCAGATAATGTGTGAACCAGTTTAGAAGCAGTGAAAATCCCAGCTTTGCCTAGAACAATATTAACTCTTTTTGTATGCAAGTTAACATGCTTCTCTTTGTTGATGTGCCATGGTTGTTTTTGTGAAATGTAGACACTGGAACTGCTGTCAATCTTTCTTGTTCCCTTTCATTCTATTCTTCTCCTTTGCTTGAACTCAGTGGAGGGAAAAAAAGCCCTTAGAGATGAGTATCTGCAGATTTTACTCTGTGAATCCTACAAATGGAGCTCTGGGCCTTGTTGTTAACATCTTCTCCTGCCAATTTTTTCTACGATCTGTTTTGGCAATTTAAGAGACCATTTTATGTTTGAGCAAGTAAACAGGTTGAACAACTTTGCCAATAGCTTTCAACTACAGAGCCATGGTGCAATGCCTGTTAGGGACAGTATCTAATTTCAGATGTGCATATGTGCACAAGTAGAGCAGCAATGTTGTTTGTTTCCCCTTTCAATTGCTACGTGAAGACATACTTATATCACATGTGAGGTAGTAGCCAATTACTTATCATTTGTGTCTTTCTCCAGAAAACAGGTTGATTGAAATCATGGGGAAAATCCTGTCCTCTGTTGCTTCCTCTGAAACTGTATAAATTTGACTCAAGGTAGAGTGTGACCCTTGATTCTTAAAAAAAAAACCCCAACAACCAAGCACCATATGTCATTAAAGATAACAAATACATAACTTTTCTTATTCAAATCCACATATATTGGTTTTGAGAATGTTACAACATTTTCATGCTCTCTGTTTGCATCCAATACATGCTACACTAACTTCAGTGAGAAGTTCAACTGTTGGCATAAGGGAGAGGTATCTCCACCCGCCACAATTCAGTGACCTTCTCTTTACCAACTCTAATGTCTTTCCTAACTTAAGGTCTTTACCAAAACAGGATACCTTGCAAATGTGCTTTGCAAACCAGATTTAATCTGCCCTCTTATTTTCCTTAACAGCTTTCGTTTCACATGCAACCCAAACCTCCTGGAAAAAGAGTCACATATATACAAATGAGGAGCATGACTATTTCGCTAGCTCTCAAAGGGAAGAAGGGAACAGATGTGCACTGCTTCTTACTCCCATAAGACTTAAGTTCCTAACAGCATGAATGTGGAAGCGAGAAAAGCTTACACAGGCTCTCACTGTCATGAAGGTAACCACTGTGAAAGCTTCCATGCACCCTTCCAGCCACACAATCAAGCCAGAAACGTCTACTATCCAAGCACTGGCCTTTATCTTAATGAAAGCTTCTCACTCTATCAATTTGTAAGGACACCTGTTTCGCTTTATACTCTGCAGACATTTACCAGGAACAGATCTAAGAAAGAGCAACTTATTTCACATAGGATAAAACATGCTCCAAGCCCTATACAACGACATAAAAGTGTAGTGGCAGTACACTGCAGCTCTTTGCTGCAAACTGCTAAAAGTGTTCCATTTCCCTAAAGGAAATATTATTAGATTGAGCTCCTACTTCTTCATTTAGCCATGTGTCATGACAGATCAACAAACAGACTTCTGCCATCTTCTTTAATTATTCTGTTCCTTTTGCAACTTTAACTTTTCCCTTGTAAAATCAGTTTATAGTTAGCTTATTGGCAAAATCACCTATAAAAATATGTGGATTTTTTTTTTCATTTTGAGAATAGTTGCACTTATATTGAAAATCCTCTCAAAGTTCAAGATGGACAGAAAACACTGCAAGGTCTTTTAACAAAACTAACACATTTCTCTGCGTGAACAGTATAAATTCTGTGTGTAATAACTCCATAATGCCAAGAAACACTGACATCTGCAGCACAACTGACAGAACTTTTATATTTGGAATAACTGAAAAAAATAAGAATAAATGTTTATAATACTTATAGGTAGTTTTTATAATACTTCTACACATTTCTGCATATATTAATTCATAAAATTTATTTAAAATTTTAAATGCCTGCTCAGTCATGGAAAGGGTGCTAAAACTCCTGCAAACTCATCAGTAAAAAAATCTGCTTAGCTTATGCAGCCTTCTCTACATCAATTGAAACTGCTAGTATGTGTGATTTACCCATTTCAAACTAACTCAATGCTAAAAAGCTCTAACAGCTGTAGTTTTGGGCAGTTTAACCTAAATGTCTCAAAGAGGCTTCATGATTCTTTCTAACGAGCACGTCATACATCTGCAGAATTAGGCTTTTAATGTTATAAAAAGCAAAAACTTCATTCTGGTCCTGATACATCCATCGAGCCACAACATAAATTTCATGAGTTTGGGCTAAGTCTTCAGAGGCAGGATTACTGGTGGCACAACAGTATCCCCCCCACTATCTTTTTCCCTCACAAGGTTTATAATGGTAGCAGAAGAGATTCTTTAAAAAGTCAGAGTACTGTGCTAATATTCATGTATGCTGCAAAACCGAATATCAAGACAAAAAGACAACATTTTACAAAGATTGCTACTAAATAACATCCATATCATTAGTTTTATTCTGTTATTTACCTTCATCAAGAATAGCTACACACTTAACTGTGCTCACTTACCCCTCCAATGAAGCTGTTACAGATTTGTTTCAAATAGGCTCTTTGAGAAGTTTCTAATAGTTCAAGGTGAAATCAAAACAAAACTGAAAATTAAATATATATATTAGTATTCTTCCATTTTACTATACACGAGAAGTATAATTATTTTAGAATTATTAAAGTGCTTACCTTTCAGTGTCTTCAAACCTTAATTAGATCCTTAGTCCATGATGTACACTGTTTATCTGATAAATATAGAAACTACTCTGTGTGGAATGCATTTCTATAATACAGGAGTTTTCTAATTAGATTCAATTTGCAGTCTATTCAAAATTATCTCTCTAGGACATAATGCTATAAATCAGATTATTATTTTAATGTAAGAGTAAATGAAATGCAACTTCCTTTATCATTCACATTTTTTAATTCAATTTTACCCTTCACGATTATTTATTTGTAGTAGAGTCCATGACTTGGAATCTCTGTCAGCAACATACACCAAGAAAAGAAAACAAAACAACTCTGTATTGTTAAGACTGGATGAAATAAATCTATATTGTTAAGACTGCATGGTTAGGAATGAAGAGACAGAACTAGTACATCCAATCATCAAGGAAAAAAAAAAAAGAAAAACACTTTTGACATTTAAAATATATTTCTGGGTCTGAAAAGGCAGGTAGATACCTTTGTTTCAGGAGCCAAAGAGTATTACAAAGTGTGCAACAACATCTTCTGCTAGAAGAGAAACCCCCTTGTCCCACTTGAAAACAGAGCTGTGAAGAAAACTCCCATTTCACAAAACTACTTGTTTGTTTTTATTTTTCTCCCTTACCACAACAGAAAACCCAATATGCTTTGAACAAAAGAGAAAGAGTACGCAAGGGAGCTGTGCCACACTATTCTATATTCTGATGTTGAGGGTACTGAGCTTGGGGGATCTAATGAAATTTCTTGGCATGCCAATATCCAAAACTGAGTACTATAGGCCTGCTGCAGGGTACTCCTCACAGGCTCTCCTAACAGAGCAGACCCGTGCAAGGGATTAAGCATTCATCAGAGCACTGCTCGTTTCATCGCCTTGATGCGTTCCAGAATTACCCCACACAAAAGAATCACTCTTGCTCGAGAAAGCTATGTAGGTCATGAGAGGACCTAATTTAGGATCCTGTCTGAATAAAAAATACAACTGATTAAAAGCAGGAACTCACTGAAGTTTTCCAGATTCCAAATGTAAGTCTTAATGGCCATGCTTTTGGTCACTCTGAAGAATATATCTTTCTTTCTCAGAAACCAGAAATTTCAGTTAGTCCCAGAATTAACATAAGATATGAGCTTTTGTTCTCATCTTACCTACACAAAGGAGCATTTCCACAGCTCTTAAATTAACTGTCCTCCCCACTGGCCAAGGCTCCAGGAAACGAGCCCAAATTTTTCATCTCAAAGACCAGCTCTGGACATTAAAAGTGTAACTAGTGAATGCTTCAGCAAGAATGGCGCTTGTCCACTAGTATTTTTCAGTGACTCTTTTTTTTCCATTAACATCCCAACCTGGAAAAAGTCTTTTATTTCAAGTAAATAAACTCTATAGTTTTCTTCTGATTGTACTTACACTGGATGCCTTTGATGCCACGCTGTTATTTTATTACTACAAGGAATGATTCAAAAAACAATTCATAAAATAATCTATGGGTAGAAGTTCTCACAGCAGAAGAACAATCAGGAGGGAAGCCAGGAGAAGATAGTGTTATTGATTCTGTATAATTTACAGCTCCCTCCAGTTCTTAACTATTTTATACATATAATAACTTGCACTACATATTCCCCAATATTTCATCATGCAGTGAATTAAACATACTACAAGGGAATATAAAACAAGTAAATAACTTTCCTAGTGAAAAGTCCCATTTTTTAAAATCCCACTCCTGAAAGCATTCTTCATTAAAGCTCTACACTAATGAAACACATGATTTGATTTTGCTCTTTGCCATTCTTTTCTCGTCTTGAAGGACATAACCTTGCACGTATTTTCTCTTAAAAATAAGTATCAAAATCTTGTCTGCATCTAGAAAACACCGTCTTGCCAATTATGCTAATTTTGACAGCCCCTGCTAAAAAAAAAAAAAAAGACAAAAATTTATAGCTTATATAATTTACACATAAATACTAAGTTACAAAAGTATTCTTACTTGCTGGCAAATCTATTAAAAAAAAAGCAAAAAGTGTCAAATCATTCAAGTATAGAAAATACTTTGAGCATACTTGCTGAAAGCTGGAGAGGTGAACACACGTTGCCAATGTGCTGTACAAGTCCGTGGTATAAAGTTACACACACTTCAAAATCTGACATACACAAACCGGTCACCAAAATCAGATTCTTCACTCTCACAGACTTCATCAGAAACATCAAACAAACACACCTTTTCTTAGACACACTATTTCTCCATCTACAATCACTTTAGGTGGCAGTCACATACATTACTGATTTGTTCCTGAGTCCTTTTCAGTCTTTGTAACTCGGGCGTATCGGTCACAATACTGAACCCTCTTCCTTTGCTTTCTTCAAAGTCTCTTTTGTATTTTACCTACAGAACAGAAAATACAGAACAGAGTTGTTTCCATTTCCCACAATGCGCCCCTAGCAATGTAGCAATTCTTTTTTACTGTAAATAAAGCACTTGCGAAAGGCTTTCAGCCCTTAAAGGAGAAGCCTGCCTTGATCCCCACACAGAGACAGGCAGCAACTAGACAAAATCCCCCTGTGCCTGAACAACTGCCTCCTCTGGGGGTGCCGTGGGCTCACCTCCACCCACACTGCAACTGTGTAAAGATTACTCTCCACGCTCATTTCATTCTCAGAGCAGCAACCGTAGAACTACAGATGTCTGTAGAGCATCAAGCAAGCACTTACTTTCACACAAAAAATAGCTATAACTAAATGTGGCGGTTTTCCAATGCACAGCTTCATATTTCAGCCTCTATTCATGATGAGTCGACCAATCTCCTCCCCATTTGAAACCGAAATTAAATGTTAAACAAATGCTGCACAAAAAAAGAGAATTTAGAAGATTGCAAAGTCAAACATTTGTAGGTTAGGGAATGGCTGCCTGTACAAGCTAAATTTGTCCTTCTTGCACATATGCATTAGGATATCGTCTTTATTAAAGAACCCTTTGACATGGTCACCTGACTTATTCTGTAAACAGCAAAGATGGTTCCATATGTGGTTGTACTGGAATAGAATATTCAAATCCTACTGTCAAGGTTGGAATATTAGTTTCCTCCAGAGTTTTTTTTATAGCTTTCATCACAGTCATTAATCAACCTTCATAATGCAACCTGGAAAGTAGGAATGGCATTATCTGCACTTTTACGGCAACCTGCAAACTGAGGCAAAAAAAGCTTACTTTCCAAAACCATACAGGTGTCTCAGGGTGTTCACTCTCAGATTCCTAACACTTGAATATCTTCAAATTATGGACTCGTGTTATTTGCACAAATACCCAGTACTTCTGCAAACAAGCCTGGGAGATCTCAATTTCAACAAAGAAACAAGATGAAATCTGCAAAATCTTAAATCACTATTAAGCAACAGACAAAACTATAGCAAAGATCGAGTTGGGACCCACGTCTCCATGGATGGATTCAGCTACCTTATCTGTAACGATTTCCTTTTACTTCCTATGTCCCCTGCTTTATTCACTACACACATCCAGATTTTGCAATGCACAGGCGAGCAGTAGTACAAAAGGTAGTATTCTCCTTTAAGCAACTGGTAACCAGAAAACATCCAGCTTATGCATCAAACTTAGTTCAAGATTGGCTTAGGCTTATTTCACCAGCAAGCACTTCATTTTATGATTGTGATACACAGGGAAAAGTACCCCTAGATCACAAAAGTTTCACAAGGCTGTAGAATACAATTCATCTGGCCCATCCTAAACACCAATGTGTATGTTCATAACCTTTTCTTTTTCTATAAACGCAGTTTTAGTGTCTATAGGTATCATTGCAGATAGCTGACACATAGGGCCATCATACAAATCATGCAGACACTGCAGTAAATGACCACAGCAACTACCTACCATTTTCCTGTGTTCTACCTTTAGAGCCAAGCGAAATTCATACACAAATGACTGTTGGTTTGGCACAAGTATATTCTTTTCACACCACCGTGAGACTAAGGAAACAGTGCTTCCACTCAGGCTTTTGCGGAAGGCATGGTCTGGTGGCCTATGCCTTTATCTTCACCTCCCCCAGGTTCAACATCCCGGCACCTTTCTTTACATTTCACCACCATTATCAGGTATCACTGCCTCTCTTTAATGTTCTAAACTACCATAGTCCATCTCTCCACAGCTTCTTGCTAAATCTCTTTACACAAGGCACTACAAATACCTTTCCTAAATAAGCTTTTTTCATCGCCCTTTACTTCTACCAAATGGCTTTCCATCTTCCCACTGATATTCAGAGGCTTCCTTGAACATACTGGGTGGACATAATATTCCATGGCCTGCTCTTACCAGAGGTACATTTAAGTCCAATCTAATGCCCAGCAACAGTCAGTATCCCATCTGCCCACGCATTGCTTCTCCTAATAGCAGTAAAACATAGTCCTCCCACTGTTAGTCAATCAGAATGATCATCCACAGTAAATATGAACAACCATCACTGGGAATGGTCAACAGGGCAGACCAAATTGTCCTTAAGATTTTTACGTGAACTGAAAGCTATAGGCTTGGCGTTCTTTAGGGAAGTCAAGGAGCTATGGACTCCTAAAATGCCACTGACAAATGAGTTTTGCTAAAACAAGGGACTGCAGGGTCCATTTCATCCCCATAGTTTTATTGCTCTTAGAAAAGTAAAGGAATCTGCATTAAAAGCAGAACAAAAAGTAGGGAGTAAAATAAAATAAAAATCCCCTGAGACTGCATTTTGCTATTCTTCCAGTCTTTAGAATACACACAAGCATATTTTAGACATTTTTCCTTTTAATATAGTAAAAAAAAGTCATTTTCACAACTCATGGCTTTGAAGCGTTTATCATAATAGATGAAACTTCCTGAGAGAAGAAAATTTCTCATTCAAAGATGTTTTAAATCTGAAAACGCCAGCACTCCAACACTACGAAAAAAGCATTTGCAACTATACAGAGTAAAGAGGTTCAAGTGCCATCACTAACATTAAATATACTGTCTTTCTACACACGTAATTCAAACATTGGTCAAGTTTGCCTGTGCTACCCTGTAGAGTACGCCTGAGCAAGTCTCCAACCATTTGCAAATCTCTGCACTGTAATTCCCTGAGGATCTTCGCAGTTTTGCCAGAGAACTACTTCTAACAAACAAAAAATATTGGAATCCACGTCAAAACAGTTAAAATGCTGGATGAATACAAATTTAAATTTATAAATAGTAACTCTGGAGATGACGTCTCTATAATGTGGTCTCTTTATACTGAGGGTGGTGACAGTAGCTCACAGAAAAACCACAGGCAAAAGCATTCCAGGCCCTGGCATGCGCAGGGACAGGAAATTGGAGGCAGTGAGAGATCAAGAATTTCAGAACGAGAAAAAAGATGAAGTCCTCTGTTTAGATGTATCACAACAGCATGTGAACAGTAGCTGGGATCCAAGTAAAATTATGACTGAAAAGAGAGTAATCTGAGACTGTTTCAACAGCCTTACATCCAAAGAAGTCACTTAGACTTCACTCCATCACAAGTTATTTCCACTGAAACTACTTAGGTGCCTCTGCCCAAGAAGTTATTTTTATGCCACTAAATATGCTGCTCAGGTGCCCTGCACCTTGTATTTCTATTGCGCAAAGTGGAAGTCAGTCATATTCTTTTCCATTAAAATATAGCACTAATGTTGTCCAACATCTGCACACAGAAGGAACACACATAAAGAAGGAACACACATAAAGAACAAGCTAGTAGCAGAACAAGCTGTTTTCCCCAACTTCCACCAGCAACTATCATCCATTCAACTTGTAAACCAAACCTTACATCAAACGAATTCCACGCACATTCACATCAGAGAAATACTGTCAGATCTTCTGTCCACTCCCCATCACCTGGCATGCTCTGTGTTACCACTAGCTTATCTCCAAGGAACAGAGGTGAAGGATTTCTTACTCTGCCACAACAGAAACAGATCTGCCTACTTCCCATATCTCATCTGGAGGTGGAAAATGAAAGACTGATATATATAATATCAAAATGCCATCTGATAAATTACAACAAAATGTAATAATATCTTCAAACACTAAAGTAGTGACAGCAAACTTCTCAAAACAGAAATATAATTATCAAACATAAAGAGGGTAAGGAAAAAAAATCACAACACTTAAATGCTTCATATATAGATTCACTAAACCTTGGAATACAGTTTTAATTCCAGGGTCTGAACTAAACACACAGTCACTGCCTTGATGTTTTCTCTGTCAGAAAGGAGAATGGTCAGACAAACACCAAGAAAATGATGAACTCATGAGCTGTGTACTCTGAAGCAAGTATGCAGTAAATCACAAGTACATGTGAGCTTGCTCTGCCTACTCTCCAAGGCGGACAGAAAATGCGTAACTGCTGGTTGGCTGGGGCATCAAGACTGAGCTAGCAAGTCCTGCTGAGAGGCAGGATATGTTAGCTTGGACTCAGCGCCACGCAAACCATGGGCATGCAGCCTTTAATTATAGCATTAGTAAAGCTCAGAGGCATCTGCCTACTGGATACCAGAAAGATACAACTCAAAAATGCACATCCACAGAAAGCACAAGCGGCCACAACAGCAATTTTGGGGCCAAAAAAAGAAATCCCAAATATTCCCCTCTCTGCAAAAACCCACCATATAAAACCCAATCATTCAAATACACAAGGGCCATATTGGTCCAAAGAATGTAGGAAATTCACACAATGAATCAAACCAAAAACTGAACTAAAAAACACAGCATGGGAATAAAGAGGATTCACCCCATGAGGAATGCAAAGACGACTGACCTCAGAAAACTGTAATACAGACCAAGGGTGCAAGTTGCAGTCATGTATTACAAAAGGTAATCAAAACAAACACTAACAGGCAGCAGAAGCCAACATATGACATGGAAAGGAGGGGAATCTGTAAAACTTTCATGAACAACTGCCAAAAACATCAGGGAATATTCACTGCTGTGGCAGAAGAAAGAGGCTGAAATGAGTCCAACTGAGAGCAACTAGAATGTAGCCCAGAACTAAGTGCAGACGAAAAGGATCTGAAAAATCTAGATCTGAGCAACACAGACATGCAGGCACGCAGACATTGCAGAAGGTAACAGGACACAGTGCAATTATACCTCTGGCCTCTGCTTTGCAAACTTGCGGTCCTTCATGTCTGTCACTCAGATGCCATGTTGCTGGCACCTTATACACCACTCACATTAGTAACTACCCTACAGCTCCTCTTGTCTACTTGAGGATGTCCCTGTTTACTGCAAAGGGTTTGGACTAAATGACCTTCAGAGGTCCCTTCCAGTCTGGAGCATTCAATGATTCTATGATGATTCCTTGTAAGGACATGTTGCCTCTTACTCCATGGAGTTAATGGCTCATTTGCCTTCAGGTGCTCTTATGTAAGCTCCTTACAACTGTTTATTCTGCCATTTATTGGTTATTTCTTGGAAACTGATATATATACACATTTCAGTGTAATCCTGGTTGTACACACATTGTGCCTCCTTTGTCATATTATAGACACCTTGTGCAGTCAGTTCCTCTGTGTCTGTACAACCAAGAGGGACTACCTATCTTTTCTATTTAACTGTAAGCAGATTCTGAAATCCTTAACAATTTTCTGCTCTACAAGTTACCTTTCTGCCACTCAGTAACGAAGATAAAACCCCAAGCTATTGAAGGTATCATGAAGGCACCCTAGTGCTTTAAAAGGATCTTCCTTTACTAAAAGTTTAAAGTAAAAAGAGAAAAAAAAAGTATGAAAGTCCATAAAATCAACTTCCAGTTACTGCTTGCAGCTTGGTACCCACAGATTAGTTTTACTTGAAGTCCAGCTAGAAACTGACAGTAAACTTCATATTTTGAGACTGTAAATTCTCCATTTTGTTTATCATTTTAAAACAGAAAGAGAAGGAAGGTGAACGGAAAACGATACATTTAAGAAAGGTAGTTTCATATCAGAAAATACACAGCAGACAGTTCAGCCCTGTATGGTTGCATTTTCATTTATTTACAACTTTGAATGTCAGATATTCTTAAGAAATTTCAGCTGCAGCGGGGAAAAACACAGAAAATGTTGTTTTGTCCCACCTAATATTCCAAAGACTATCAAGATGGGTGTTTGTAAAGAGAAGTGAATCACTGGAAATGTTAATCTCTTGAGTAGTCCCTTAGCTGAATCAGAGGGAATAATTTCTTATAGAATTGAGTATGTAGGCAGCCTGCTATAAAAGCACATCATCAGCCTCTCAAATACCACAACAAGCAGAGTTAAAATGTTAGAAACATGGGAAAGTCCTACAACTCCAAAATTACAGCCACATGAACTGACATCAGAAGTTGCCAAAGGCTACCAGTAAAACCAGCATTGCAACCTGGTTCTGACTGCCTTTTCTTCATCCACCCTGATGCTTGAATTATCTGTATACAGTTTCCAATACCTTCAAATGGTTTGCCTTTACACCTAGAACATGCTTACACAGGTATTGTACCTCATTCACAAAGAGGATGCAGGGTCATCACCTCAGAGTCCCTGGCCTGAGCCCACACTTCCCCATGAACATCGGGAATTGGATCCCAGTCCTGCCACGCACAACTCATGAGAAAGAGATATCCCTTGTCCTAGACCCTGAAACTGTAAGACCCAAGGGTTACATATTGTAGCCACAGGCTCAAGGGAAAGAACTACAGCTCCATCCAGAGCTCAAACACTTCCCATCATGTTGTCTATATATCTCCTGTCATGCTGTATTTTTGTGAGCTGCTTCAAAATAAATTCGGGACCAGTTTCCTAAATTTTCAACATTCAAGAGCTGCACATGGATACCAGTACGGAGTTTGGTGTGGGATCATTTTTCAGGCACAGAAACTATCAGCTTCATACAGCACAGTGGTTTTTTTTTTTAATCGAGAGCTGAATCACCAGATTTTTTTCAAACTCTTCCTGTAGAGTAATATGTAAAACCAAACTAAAAGAGTAGTTATTTATGATGTGCAAAGGAACGAGAAGGGCAAGGTACCCTTTAAATATATCCATTATTCATTCCTACTGAATACTCATGACTTCTGCTTCAAACAGCGAGGGACATGTTGTGAGAGATGCCCTTCTAATAAAAACAAGGCAGGAATGTTAGTACCAGAAGGTTCCCTGCAGGCTAAAAAGTGACAGTTGGCTGGGCTAGGATCAGAGCAAAGAGTGGGGTGTAGCAGCAGGGCCTGTATACACACAGAAAAAAAAAAAAAGGCAGAAAG
>VWZK01001308.1:84298-99326 GCA_013396935.1 Baryphthengus martii | reverse complement strand
AAAAAAACAAAGAGGGGAGAGGAAAAAAAAAAGAAGAGGGGAGAGAAAAAAAAAAGGTGACCAGGCATCCCAGAGGAGGTAAGGGCTGTACGCTGCATTTCTTATCAGAGATGTTAGCTACTAATAAGGAGCAGGAGGGGAGGCAGCGAGGAGAAAGGGAACAGGAGAACAGTTACAAATTACCCTAGTCATAAAACTGCTCCCTTTGTTAAATGGCATTAATGGAGAGAAGGTGGGAATTTAAAGGATGTTTGCAATTTAAATGCTACCCTGTGCTGCTTTTTCAAAACTGCCTTAGAAATGTATGATAAAACCAATTATTTTTTAGTTTCAAGCATTAAAGACCATAGGCTTGCATTTTGGGTTAGGTTTTTTTTCCTTTACTGAACAAGGAAAAGTAGGAGAGAGGTCATTGCCTCTTACATGAGAGGAATGACATTTCTAAATCTCTACACATCCTACCTTCTAAGTGCTTTTAGGTTTCGAAAACATCTACACAGATGAGCTTTATCGTTACCATAAAGCTTTCTACTTGGGAAACAAAGCAGACCCATGATAATAACTTTGTCCTAACTTTCAATACTGTTTATTTTGATTTCTCACTTCTGATAGGCAGGAACTTACCCTTCCCAAGACAACATAATCTTTTTATTTTAGAGAAGGGAGAGTTCTGGCAGTGATAGTCTGATAGCAGTGATACAAACTACATGTTACATTTGTATGCAAGGAAATAGGAGGACTAGCATACAATGTTAAAAAATCCTCTGAAATATGTTAATTATCTTAGATACAAAATGGCTGGCATATTTTTTAGAGATTTTTTTTTTTTATTTGGAAGGGGGAAGGCTCAGCCCACATTCAGCCAGCATGCTATCCCCTTTTTAATATCACAGAAAACATCATATCCCACAGGTAAGATGCAACGGGGATTTTGGTTTGCCCTGTTCAATTCACCTGTGCAGGGAGATGTCTTCCATAGAAGGCAAATACAGCTTCTGTGAGTAATAGAGTCAGCCTGTATGAATCAAATAGGCTGAAGAAAAGTCCCATTTAAATGCACTGAAATGTTCATTAATTGCAGAGAATTTTGTCCACAGGACTCTCATACACTGACATAACACAAAAAGGCACAACTTCTGGCAATTGCACAATATGCTTTCTGACATACTTATTTGAATCACAGAGATTAGATAAAAACTTTACAGATTCCAAACGATTGCCTTTTTCCTTGATAACTTTCAATGTTTTCTGTTGCAGGGAAATGCAGTTATTCACAGCAGTAACTTTGATCCTTGGGCCTCCAGACGACTTCAATGTACGTTCATGTATTTTGAGAAACGCTAAATACTGCAAAATCAGTTCTAATATAACACAGCACAGGAATCCGGAGATAAAAACTGTCCCTTCACAACAGAAAAGCCCCTAAAAGCAGCATCCTTGTCACTTCATGCAACTGGCCCTGTAAAGCACATTTGAATCACTACGCCTTGCTGCTTAAACAGGCCAAAGAGGAATAGCCCTGGGCAGGCACCTTACGGGCAGTACTTCCACTAAGACATTGTGTTTATGTCATTTTCCAAACACAAAGCTTAAACGTACATTTTAAGTGCTGCCTGCTGGAAAGATATGAAGGAGTGTTTTAAGCATGAATACTTTCCAAAAGGATGAGAAGTTTTGAAGAGAGGCCATTCTGATGTCGTTTCCCTGAAAAGATGCCCTGTTGCTGAACTGGTCTGTGTGCTGTAATGGGACTGCATCCAACCTAGAGAAACCAGCAAGAACACGGACCTCTACAAACCCAGCTTCAACTAGAGTCAGTGGTTGAAGGGGACCGTTTTGCATGACAGCTTGCAGCCATCTAGGGGGCCACACCAGCAGTGAGGCAATTATTGATAGAGCAATAGTGAAGTTCAACACCTGTCAAATGAAGGATGACTCCTTCTTCTGACACTTCCAGAATATGCTGGAAACAGGTACATGATGTAAGAGGATGGTGAGCAAAGGAATAAAAGGTGCCATATGCCCAGCATTAAGAGAGGAGTCAGGACAAAGTTCAGTGCTGCCACAACTACTGCTAGACCACAGCATAGGAAAGGAATCCTAAGGAATGAATGCAGGAACATTGTACACACAGCATTAGAGGCAGCTATCTGTTGTGCTGCTGAATACCAAACTCAGTCTTTCTTTTATTTCCTCATCTGTTTACACTGTTCTCCTGGCCCGCACAGATGAAATATAAGCTCTTTTCAGGCAGATATTCCTTTTTTTCTTTTGTGCAATACTAAATTTTTACAGCTGTGCTAGGACTAGAGCCACTAGATACTGCAGCAATTTGAGTATTTGCTTAGAGCTGACATAGTGGCAGCCGTTCCCTCTGCCAGAATTCAACCAGGGCTTTCAGATAGACACCTGCACTCACGGCCACAGCACCCAAGGGTTCACATCAGTGTCAGTCAAGGTATTTGCAGGTCTATAAATCAGCAGCGTCCAGGAAATGGGCTACAAAGGCAGAGGAAGGAAGGAGAAGAGGCAGAGAAGGACTGCCAGTGGCTAAGTGAGGAGTTACACTTCATTCCCTGACCCAGACCTGTGTCAATATGGTGTGTTAACACTGTTTGTCTCAAAGATGTATCAATACTGACACAGGCACTGCCTACACCAGACTTCTGAAATGTGTGAGAAGCACACATTCAAACAGCTCGTCTGTCATTGTTCACATGGTGCGGCTCATATCAGCAGACGGCACTGGCATGAGGAGCAGAGTGTAGATGCAGTTCGTATCAGAGAAAAAATATTTCTGGTCTAACTCCTGTCACTCAGAGCAAACAGTGCACACACCGTGTACTGTTGCAGCCTCCATCTATGATCATGTCAGTCCCAATTCAGACTGTCACACCTCTGACAACAGCTTCAGTTCTGATTTGGCCCTCAAATCAACAAGGCATGAGATCGCAAGCCACAGGCTGCCACGTCCAAAGTGTCCTGTTCTTCAAGGCCATTTTCTGCTTGTTTGCTGTGCATTAGTAACAGCCCAAGGAGTGTGGAGGAGCTCCTGGAGGACTCCTGGCAGGTTCACCCTGTTGGATTCTTCTTGCAATGAGAGCTCCTCATCCCACTCCCACAGAGCTGATGGCTGCAGAGGTGGTAAAGCCTCAGAGGCAGCTCATTGGAGCAAGAACTGCAAACCATGTGCCTGAAAGCCAGAAGCGCAGAGCTCGAGTGGAAGCTGGGAGTGGGACAACAAGAAAGAGAGTGTGAGATGGAGCTACCTGAAAGAGAGAGAACAGTAGGAAAGAAAACTGCAACAATAAACTCAAGAGTGTTTGGGATATTTGTCTGGCTGCATGCAAACATTCTCAGGATCCTTAAAAATCCTGGATCTGTCTCAGTCATTTTCTAAAGAAAAATGGAGGGGAAAATATATTTGGCATTGCTAGAATACCAGGTGGCTTCACTGTTTGGCAACCATCTGGTCTCAGTTTTCTCTTTGTTAATAGCACCAGCATCAAATGAGACAGGAATAGGAAATGTTAACTATTAAAATATACACGATTAGATAAATAAAAGCTACCATGAAGCAAAGGGAATCCAGCAAATGGATGGCAGTGTTAAATGCATGGCAAGTCATAAAAAAAAAAAAAAAAAAAAAAGGCAAGCCCATCATGAATTATAACTGAATAGCATGAATTCCAATATTTTTGCTAATGGTTCATCATTGTCCTCCCCTCCAGCTCCTCCACAGGCTATATAATAAAAAAACTGCAGAAACAGCCAGAAGTGTTCAGATTACAAAGACAGCAATTCAACACAGAAGAGAAAAACTAGAGTAAAGAGGGAAACAGCTGGGGGCCAGAGTTGTAGGTGAATACAAAGGACCAAACCAGAGACCCACATTTATTGATCTGTCATATAAAATTAAATTAAAAAGAAATCACATTTGAATTTCATATGGAAATTTTTTGTTGATGATTGTGGTAACTGCACAAAGCACTTAAGCCTTCTCTGAAGTCTCATTGTTTCAAGATGGTTATTACCATCCCAAACTAAGATCAGTTATTACTTTAAAATACGAAGCGTATGCAAGACTAATTTTTCAGATGGGGGAGAGCAAAGACAACCTGCAGGTTCATTTGCCTCCACAAAAAACCTCGTTTGCACATATGTAGTAGGCAATTACGTGACGTGTTGCTTTTGCACATTACTAATCTAACACAACATAGCTAATCACAATTTTGCAGGCAAAGATTAAAGACTTTGATGCAAAGTGTTTGCTTTTTTATTTCAGAGATGAAACAGACCACGAAGTAGAAACAGAAAAATAACAACTACAGCAAGAAAAACTAACTTGAAAATTGAAGCAAAGAAGCAGTTCAGCAAGCAGAGACCCTTATGGCCTCTGCTACCTGACTTCACAGTCTTATCCCAGATGTCAGAGAATACAATAGATGAAAACATGGCGAGAAGATTGAATATTCTGAAAAAAACCAACACATCTACATCCCATAAATGCCAACATGTGTAATGTAATCATTGCCATCAAAGAATAGCATCCATTTATCATGATATATGTGCAGAAACTTGTCACAATCCTATTGTGCAGTAAGATTATACACGACTCTGGTGTGAAATAACTCTTGACCAGTAACTTCTTGGGTTTTTTTAATTTCTTTTGATTAACTTCTCCTTCTTTTCACTAGCACTGTGTTGAGCAAATTTGCTTTGCCCATTTCCACCTTCCAGCTAAATTTCTGACAAATGCTTTATCCTCTGAAATTATTTATTACTGGTAAGTGCCAAGTGAGGCTGTTACTCATTCAAGCTAATAAGAGGTGTCCTGCTGAACAGAGATCAAAGGACACACAAGGCACAATGTGAGGAAGAACCTCTGATAAACATCAGGAACCTTGAAAATACAGCAGCGCTGCCACAAGGCTGCATCCCTGTGGCATTCCAGGGGACTCCATTTCAAATCTGGTATCAAGGGCTCTGCATTGGCATTTTTTACCAAATGCGCAATACAGTGTTAAGTGGAGCATCACAGCCTCAGTATCCTATCTACTCTGTTGATACTATGACAAAAATAACTGCACTGTGGAAACATCGGTTAACAGGAGACCAATCACCTTCTTTCTCCTCAGCCACCCAGCACTTTGCTAAGTCAGTGAAGAATTCAAAATTTAAGCCACTGAAAATATGTGCATAAGCCATGATGTAGAGCCCTTCGTAGCAAGAACTGAATATGACCTGAGAAAATATTTTTGGTATAATCCTACACTTTAGTCTATTAAACTTCATTTTCCTTTCTGTTACTCTTTAATAGTCAATATAAAAGATTTTCCAGGTTTATGGGGGAAAAAAAGTAGACATATATCTGTGCTGCCATGAATGTTATCAAATACTTGAAGATTTGGAATTAAGGGCTGTACCTAAATTGTATTTTGGAAAGATTTCTAGAGAGTCATTTTGGTAACATGGCAATAATCAATACATATAACAAGTGGATTGTTTTACTAAAAACTCCCTATCATGCACACTTAATATTGTAGAATTTCTTCTGCTCTCTTGGTTGTGGTAATTATTAAAAGACTGCAAGCAAAAAAATTCCTGTCTTTGCATAGTGTTTTCAACCTGGGGGCACATAATTCTCTCAGAGCTATTAAAGTCTGCCATTATTTTAAATGCTGATGATAGTAGTACATAAAGAAATCAGGTAGTACAATCGAGGAGCAAAACTGCTTGAGATATTGCAACATATTTGTTACCAAGATGCAAAGTGTTATTACTGTGTTTTGGCTTAGGAAAACCATCCTTAACTAGCTGAAATTGTCGCCTTTTTTTAAGTATCAGTGGGTATTTATAGCACAGTTCATCATAATCATCTACAACAGTCGCTGTCTCTTTAAGAGTAAAATGTATGAATTTGGTTTTTCTTAGATTTATCTAAAGATCAACAGAAAGCTTGCCATTTTGATGAGGAAGTAAGGAAATCAGCTCAGCAAATATGGAACTATTCATATTTTCTGTTATTTTGTGTAATATATAGTAGTGACTGTCCACATAAACCATTGGAGATGTCATAAACCAGGTTGAGGAACCAGCCTGGTAGTACAACAGTTTTCTGAAACATTTCCCACTTCTAAACCTTGAATTTAGAAACAAACAAATTTAAGAAAACTACCAGCTGGTGGAATTAAAACACAAACAGATCCTGTTCTTTTTTTACTTGAAATGGGTAGGTAGTGATCAAGCATCTTGTACTTTAGAGTTCTCCAAGTCTTCGCCTACTAATCAAATTCAGACACTGACCAGTGACACATTTCAGTTTGACCTCAGCCACCTAATGCTCTGGAAAGAATGTACAGGGAAAAAGGTCAAATAAATTCCAACTTAGTTTTCACTATAGCCTGAAATCCTCTGTGAACTCCACACCACATCTTGCTGCTTTAAACATCTAAAAAGCTTCAGCAGAGCCCAGAGAAACACCATCTTTCCCACAAACCTTTTTAGGATTCTTTCAGCTTACAATAAACCAATTCCATGACTCCAGTAAGCATATCCACATCTTACAACTAAAAAAGGCTCAGTAAGCAAAACAGGACACTACTCTTCCTCCTCAAGAAAAATGCACAAATTACCCAAGCACAATATATATTATCTATTCCAAAGTGATATATAGCCCTTAAAGTTAGCACTGATTTTATTGAGAGTTCCATAACTAAATCCACATTAAAATGTTAGGTCAACCCGTTCCTTTTACCATAGCATGATAGAAATGCCAGGTGCAATTTTAGCTGATTCAGCTGGAATTTCTGCCAGGATTTCAAGGGAGTATACACGGCTACAGATGCTCAACCACATTCTGAATGGATGCAGTGTATGCTTTTCACGTGCTTAAGCTGCTCTGCCAGCCAGCGCAACAGAGACAGTGCCACAATCCCAAACTCATGCTTCCTGCTTCAAAGCAAATACTGCCAGATGTGCTACCTCTATCCATACTGGGATGCAGAGGGACTCTAGATGAGGTTGAGAAAGGCTTCTCAGGCCCCTGCTGAGACATCACTCACATTATTGGCTGACCCTCAGTGTGGAGAAAATAGAAGGCAGAAGCAAAGTTTGCTCCTGGATACCTTTTTGCAACAGATTCTGAAATAACATCTATTTATTTCTTTTTCTTTGCTGAAAACAATGCAGACACATTGTAAACCCCACACTCAAGAACGGCAACATTTCTTGTAATTCGCTTATCCATTTCTAAGTCCTAAATATACATGTTAGAAATGCACATAAAATGCTCAGTCTTCCCTTATTACATGGCAGGGAGCACCGATTACAGCACTAAGTAACTACAACTATAAAAGATATTCACCATTCAAAATTTAATGTTGTAACACTGCAAAGGGTTCAAAACCCTCTACAAGAAACCCAAAACACTACTGATCATTTTTAAAACATTAAAAATCAGGGATATTTGATAAACTGAGTGAATAATGCAAGCTGGATTTACCTCCATTGTAGTTATTTCTCCGGCCCCTATCACATTAGCATACAAGAATCACAAAATAATTACCAAGAACACAGAACACGTTCTAAAAAAAGGTCTGTTTGCCACAATCCTTCAAAGCCCATTTTCAAGAGGTCTAAAGCCTTTTCTTCTCAATGTCTTCTTTCTCCTGAGCTCTCCTTTTTCTTCTTTTTTTTCATCTCCCTTCCCCCCCTAACCCATCACCAGAGATGGAGCCGCCTTCTTTATGCTCATAATCAATCCTTTCCGAGCTGGATTCCACTGCATCTTGATGTAACAATCAATTACTTCCCACAACCAAGGGTTTCCAGAGAAAAAGACTCCAGCATCAAGCTTTCCTTATTTGTTTTACAAAAGCAGACATGAACTTTTGAACAAAATTTTAGGGATGAAATAGCTACGAAACCAACAGATATCTATGTCCTTTGAGTACTTGTAGAATTCTTTTTAGAAAAGATCGGAGAAAAAGTTAAGAGACTGAAAGTCATGATGAGAGGAAAATGTGAAAAATGAAGGACAGATTATTCCTATAAGACTGGAAACAACAGGAAACTAAGTGAAAAAAATAAAGTAGCATGACAAAAAAGTTCAATAGGAAATACATAACAGATGGACTATGTCCTCGACCTTCACACCAGCCTCATATATGAATACCTTTTTCCTTCTAATTCACAACTCACGCTTTTATTTGGTGATTCAACTTGACTTCCCACACATATATGCAGACTGTAGAAGAAAGATAGGTGCAATACAAAGATGGTAAATATTTCAAAGAGGAAAGTAAGATCCAAATCCCATAAATTCACCTATTATGAAAATACAAGTGCTGATACGTAGTTTCCTTGCAAAAGATACTATCCATACACTGCCTGATACCACCAGGAGAAATCTGAAGTCACAAAGGAGCATGTTCACAATGCTGAACTAGAGGACAGCGTTATGGGTTTCTTTTTTCTTCCTACATATCAGCAAAAAGCCATCGATGTGTTATTTCATAATTGCAAGACATTTTCTCACACATTTATTTTGTTATATCCTGGAACACAGGAGGTCAGTACTGCTCTATCTTAAGAGTTCTCTAACATCATCTGCCATAGAATTGAAAGAAAGTTTTCTTCTTTTCAAACATATGGTCTGACATATTTCCCAGTAGGGAAGTTCTTTATTTCTACTATATGACATTTTCTAAGAAAAAAAAAAAATTCTTTAATCTGGATGGGTTTCTTTGGTTTTCTTCCTTTTTGAAACATTACAGTTTTTTAAAAGCCCCTGTACCATTATTGTGCTGCATCCACATATTTCAGATGCTTTAATTCACTCTTCTTTTGACGAAGGACAGAATCTGATCTGTTGCTCTGCTTCAGTTTATGCTTTAAAATGACAAATGCTTACAGCATATATTGTTTATGCAAACATGTGATTGTCATCTACTGATTTTGTCACAGTTTTTGCTTTTAGATTCTCCTATTAACCCATGTAAAGCCATGCTTTTATGTATGTGCTACAATAAATGCTCACCATATTTCAAAGGAAAAAAAAAATCAACACAAGGGAATTTTTTTCACATGACACTCTCAGTGAACTCCAGTGAACTCCTCCTCCCCTGCTCCTGACAGTATTTGTCTGATGGTTTTTGTTGCATTCACAATCTGTGCCCCTTGAACACTGCTATCAGGAACTGCAATACAAGAATCAATATATATCTATCAATATTGGGAATATACTTTTATTGCCTGATTTTATTGCCTCTTTCAAAAATAAACCTTTTTAAAGAATAATTTGAGCAATTGTCCTTCAAACTGAAAATAAACAGTTCCAATTTTTTTACATGAACAGTAACAGAAAAATATACACCTGCAATGTAAGTCCTAGGAGAACTTGTACCTTATTTAAGCTTTAAAATTAAACAATTTCCCAAGGCAGAAAAAAACAAGAAATCTCACTGCTGTTTCAACACCAATATATTTCAATGTAAAATGGCCTTGTCCCTGAGGAATATCTGCTATAGACAAGAAACACTTGGCAAAAAGCAACTAAACAGTATCACAGGCAGCACTTTCATTGTTAGATAGCGCTTATTGCATATTATTTTGCTAATGTGTTAAAAATAAGACAATTGTCTTCATTTTAGAGATCACAGAACTAACACATGAGGAGAAACTAAGCATCTCAGTTACCAGAGCAGCAAGGAACAGACTTTAAAAGATGCTGATCATCTGACCCAACCTTATGTTGAAAGCATGGCCTTAGACCAGGTTATCCAGGGCCCAGTCAAGTCAAATGTTTTTTTCCAGCAAGGGAGATTTTACCACTTTTCTGGGCAACTTAATACAATGATTTACATGATGAAGATACTTTGTCTTACACCTAGGACAGAACTTCTCCTGAAGCACCTATTCCCATTGCCTGTTCTTCTACCACCATCCAATCTTGCAAAGAGAGAACCTTCACTCCATAGCTATCTTTTAGACTGTGATTTAGATGTGATCAGATTTCCTCTTAGCCTTCTCTTCTCCAGGCTGTGAAAACTCAGTTTCTTCAGTCCTACTTAAGATATCAAGTTCTGCAGTCTTTTCATCATCTTTGTGGCTGTACTGGGTCTGGCTGGGATGTACTTATCCTTCGCAGCAGGTTGTACAGTGGTGTGTTTTAGACTTGTGATCAAAACTGTGTTGATAACAAATTATAGTTTTAGTTGTTGCTGAATAGCGTCTGCATAGCACCAAGGTCTTCTCTGTTTCTTAATTTTGTACCCCCAGTAAACAGATTGAGGGTGTGCAACAGGTGGGGAAGGCTACAAGCAGGCAGTGAGGGCAGAGTATTTAAGACATCATCTATCCCAAGTGTAACACCAGAGTTCGGTTAAAAAATTACACGGGCTTTTATGTATTAGTTATCTTAGTACCGGTTTTTTACTTCTAATTAATCAAATCCAGAGACCAACTTCTATCAAAATTATGGAATGAGACCATTAAAACAGAGTTCTTAATGGAATTGGTTTGGAATTTTTGAATTATGACCTTAGGGAAGAATATGGTTTTCACAAAGCTATTACGTGACTTAGAAGACCAAGCGTCAAAAAACAATTTAATCACTTGAGTTCCTAGGACTGATTTAAACGTTCGGCTGTTCTATTTGTAATGAAACTCATCTGGGCTTAGGCGCTTAGGGGAACTGACTCTGATTTGGAAATCAGAATGTAAAGAAGCAAGCATAAAAGAAAAACTTGTCTTGTGTTTCATTTCTCATAACTTCAAGGATAGCAAACATCATTTTTACTCCAGTAGTTCTTCCACCACCAAAAAAAAAAATAGCAGGTAGAATACAAGCAGAGAAACACAACCTGTATTGGTTTCTCATTCTCTGTTTTCCTAAATTTACATCATATGAAATGAAAAGCTTAAGGTATGTGGTTCCTCCAGCTTACAGGCAGTTTTGTGTAACTAGTTGTCTCCACAGAAAAGCAAAAGGCAGCCTAAGCAGGTCATCTTAATAGATTGTCATAGTCTTGTCATTAGGCCATAGAGGGCAGATCTGGTTGCTCTATACACAGTGTTTCACCTTCCTATCCATAACCTGCAGCTCTGGAAAGTGACAGGCATCCAGGCTTTAATTGGTCTGTGTTACTGTGGCTGGAGAGATTCCAGTAAAAGGAATTCAGATACCACTTCAGACTGAATGAAGAAAGGACCTGCAAAGATGCACAGCTATTAAAGATGATCACTGTGAAGCTAAAGTTGCAAAGGAATCATTTTTGGCTTTATCATTTCAGAAGTGGAGGCTTCCCAAAGACGGGCAGAGGATAAGAACACAGATAGGCAGAACTGCTCCTGCTTCTGATGTGCTGTTGTTATCTTCAAAAGTAATAAAAACTAATGAAAAAGATGGTGCCTGAAACTAGGGAACAGAAGTCTAATAAACTTTGGTGCAAGTTGGTCTTAATTCTTTCTCACCAAGTCTCAGATCAGGTGAAAAACGTAAGGATAAATTCTAGCTGAACATGAAAAGATTGCCATTGTTTGGTGTTCAGATGAGGGAGGGTACTGAAATCTCAAAATGTGACAAAATACCCTTTTGCCTCTTGATGATTAGGTTTGCAAGTGTCACGTAGCTTCTTCAAAACAGCCAGGAGTTATTTAGTATATACTCATCAAGGGCTTTAGGATTTTATTGGGATCTGGACAGTGATCAGGCTGAAACAAATGGGTAGAGAGAGCTAGTAGAAAGGATGTAGGCAACCTGTTTTCTAAAAGTGGATGTCTGGGAAACATAAGTATAGATGTGGCACTACAAACAGGGTTGGACTGGGCTTGCAATACAGCCGTACACGGGAACTGTCTGAAAACTACTTTCATGGAGGAAAAGGTAACAGGAGCATTTAGAAAGTACAGCAGTCTGTGATCTCTAACTTGCACTGGATTTTCAGAAGGGTTGTTTTTTGCAGCTTCTCAGCCACTTGCAACAGTTCAAAAGGATCAAAGAAAGATGCCAGCTCTGGCAGCCACCGGGACAATTGCAGCTGCTTCACAAGAGGAGAAACTTAAGTTGTGTTAGAATGTAGCGAGATCTCTAAAAGTCTCACTGAACTCTATTAGAAAACAAGGGAATGGTATTCAAGAAGCGCTAGATGACTTTAGACCTCAGTATAGTCACCTTTACACAACTAACAAAGGGTGAACTTCAGTATAAAATTCTGTCCTCAATTCATAACACATGAACTTCCCCTGCACGGACAGGTGAATTATCAGCATTATTGGCTAAGGTTAAGCACATGTTACTCTGTAGTTTGTAAAAAGTGCTTATTTTCATTTGCACTAATTCACAAAATGCAATAATTGGCAATAGGTTGTTCCCAACATTAGTGCAAATTAGCAAGGTTCCACTTGATTTTCTTTAATTACTGGACTGGAAAGGATGATCACGTACATTGAGAGATAATTAGCTAAGTGGGTATTAACTGGGTTTTTTGTGTGTGAAAACCACCATTCATTCAACTAGACATTGACTCAGGCATTTCCTTTTGAGATAGATGTTCCCAGTGAACCCCATTAGCTCCCAAAAGATGCACAGTAACAGCTGGAAATGAGTGTAGGCAACACTCAAAGAAAAATGGGCTTGAACAGAAGCAGTTATTCCCTTCTGAATTGGACTGCCTCATACTAATTGAGAACAACTTCACTGGGCTGACAGAGCCCGTAGTTCCGGCATGATAAAAATGATGTTTACTATCCCCAGGGATACCGAACAGAAGTCTGTCTTCATGCATAGGAAACATATTAGCAATTGCATCAGTTGTGAAAAACAGCTGCCTGACCACCCCCGACACAGACCAAAAATAACGGACAGGGGCTGTTCGTTCAGAAAGAGTAAGAACAGCCACACAGGCAGATAGAAAACATGCACAAATGACCGGCACTGGACCAGGCAGCAGACGAGTAGGAAATGCTATGGCAACAGAAATCAAATTTAATTGAAAGTGAGGTAAGAATGAACTAGGGCAATTACCTCTTTTTTTAGCAGAACACATTCCTTCGATAACTGAAATATACACAAAGCAAACACCCTTAAGACATAATACACTTCAGTAATTTACTTTCAAATCAGGGTCAAGATAGTTGATAGTATTTGTGTCATTTCTGCTGCAAAGTACACATGCCTCAGAAGAAAACCTGGTAAGTAAAGGAAGACATGGCTGATACAAACCAACTGTAAGTCACATGTTTCTTTCTGTTCTGCTCTTTCAAATAAAATACCAAACAGGAAATACATTTTCCCAACCTCTCCTTTCCTAGGTGAAATACCTGTCTTTTCTTTTAGACAGACAACATCTCCCCATCACTGTTGTAGCTCATTACCAAGATAGTAATGACAGTCAGCTATTCCAACATTTACATCATGAACATGAATCAGTCTGGTAAGCACAATGAACCTCAGTTATCAATTCAGTACAGAAACAGAGTTTGCTGATGAATAAATTACTGCTGTCATCCCAACGATTACAAAAAGGAAATGGTCTATTTATTTGTGAAACATTATTGATAAATGTCCAGTTTAACCCTGGGATTACATTTGCTAACTTTTTTCCTCTCAAAGCAATATTGCAGTGCAAAGTTACTTCACCTGACCCTACTCCCATCCCCTGCTCCTTGCAATAGCAGTATTTACCATACAATACTAGTATTTACCATTTAATAGCCAACTAGCACAACAAAGACTATTTATTTGACTTCTTTCATCCTGTACTTCTGAGAGACTTGTAGTAATATCAGCACAAAACTGAAAAAAAAATCTCTAGTAAACCAAATATTCAATAATATGAAGAAGTTTCTAGATGATATTTTGATTTTGGCCACTTAAGTATGATTCCAAGTGAAGGTTTTTGCAGTTAATTTACTGACAGACCAAACATCTGCATCGCTCCATGCAACCTCCCAGAGAGATATCCAAGATACTGAAGCACTGCTGTTTAACTGTGTTTGCAATACAAACTGTGCTGCTGAATGAATCTGCTTAGCTGAGGACCGAGGCTAGAGCAGCAGCTCCACTGCATCCAGTTCACCAGCAGCTAGAGACGATTGTACCACGCGGAGGAAGTTCCTGCTGTGATTCTACACTGTCAGCTCCTTTCACTAAAGGAACATTTTTCTTTGATTTCAGTAAAATTCCAAGTTCTAATTCCCATCATCAGTGATGCACCCAAAGTTTTGAAGCAGAGGGAAATGAATGAAAAATTAAAACTGTAATATTTTTAAATAAAATATGAGCTGCCTTCAGCATATGTTAGAAACAAATCTATAAGTGAAATGCTCCATTCTAGCCAAAAAACTTCTCTGTTTTAACTGCATCAGAGACAAGATTTATAAATACTAAAAATAACTCACTGGACTAACACCTTTCAGATTTACAGGGTCAAAGAAGCAGTTGCTAAGAATGAGCCACATGATCTGATTTATTTTATATTGCAATTATTAAAAGTGGAGAAAGTAGCTTGACTGAGACCTACAAGTTCTATTTGCTAGATTGTTACTTCTCCCATTGCTAGTGCTTTGTCTCAAAACTGAATTTTCTGTAACAAAGCATATGGACGATCTTAAAACTAAATTAATGCATTTATTAAAGAAATGTCATTTCCATGCTGAAAACACTGCAGGTCCCATTGACAGCAAAAGCTGTCATTCTCCAATTACATAAAACAGTTTTAACTAAACTGGGAAGGATAAAAATCCTTGAGATAAAATCATTTTGCACAAGTTGAGGACCTAGTTCAGTGTGTTTAAGAAGGAACTCTTAAGGCTGTTGCTTTGAGGTATGCTCACTGGAAGAGAGAACTTAACTGTCTGAAATATGTATTTTTCTCTATTCCTACCAGACATAAGAAGTGCGAGAATATGGCTGGAAGCCTTTGGTATACAGAGTGCATGGAAAGTAGCTAAGCCTTCCTGGTCTCTCTTGAATGGAATTGAGTGATTTTTTTTTTTCCATAAACATTTCCTAACAAAATTTTAG
>VWZK01001308.1:17043-84265 GCA_013396935.1 Baryphthengus martii | reverse complement strand
AAAGGGAGGGGGGGGGGGGGCAAGGAGGGAGAGGGGTATCTGAAAACTCAAAAACATTTTATGCATCAACTTTAATTCTTCATATTTTTTGATTTGAAATTAGCTTTTAAAAAACAAATAAAAAAATAAATTCTAAAAGCATTTTTTCAACTTTTCAATTTCCATTGTTTTCAACCTAAGGGCCAAAATTTTGAAAAAAAAAAAGGCCATTTTGTCATTTCTAGCACATAAAAAAATTAGTCATTCAAAAATCAGCCTTTCAACCAGTTGGACAGATCTGGAATAAGTGTTAATCCAGTGATTAGTTGCCAGTTTCTCAATACATCTGAAGATATACATAATCTTTTTTGCCTATATCTTCTTCCTGATTACCTGGGTAGTTATATTTAAAAAAAAAAAAAAAAAATAAACATTTTGCGCTTTGATAATATTGGTTTCTGTAACGCTGCTGCAGTAGATCTAAAATACTTCTGCCCATTTAAAACTTAGAAGAGCAGACAAAAATCCATTCAGAGTCACAATCAGAAAACTAAACAAACCAGTTTCTCAGAATAGTAATAAAAAAATTTTTTAAAAGTAGCCACTATAACTGTTGACAAAACAAATTTAAAAATATTCCTGTATTCTTTGTACATCGGATATAGAAGGTTCTCCTTTCACCAGGGAGATATAAAACCCCAATGGCTCCAGAGAGCTCAGTTACAAAATTAATGAAGAAGTCCCCAATGTCTGTAAACTCTTTAACGAGTAAAACACAATTTTCTTGAAAGTAGACAGAAGTAATGAATCAGAAACACTTAAATGCTCCAGGAATTGATGCTTATGTCAAATGACTTGCCATTAAACAAAGACAATGAAAAATTAAATAGAGATGCCTGTTAAGAACATCTAGAAACATCCATTCCTCATCTGACCAGAAGCAGGTGGGACCTGCCTCAGAAAGAGGGAACTGCATATTTCTGCACATTCTATGCGTCTACTTAAAATAAATACCTACAATACATATGGTCACCAGGAAGTTTCTTCCCATCCTTTCTGAACAGAAGGAAGCAGCAGAGGTAAAACATTAACCAAGAGTTTTTGGTGAGCCCCCTCACCATGTTTCCAGGAACTAGAACATCCCGTAGGGTGCTATAAAATCAGATGGTCAGCATAACTTTCCACAGCTTGCTGGTTCAGGATAGCAGATGTGCTCTTCCCTAGAATTCTGATGCATCCTATCTCTCTCCAGCCTTTTTTCTGACATTTGACTCCAGTTCCTTGCAAAGCCAAACTGAGTCTGGTTATCATGTCAATCAGTATTCAAACACTGCCTGCTATGTAACAAGACATTAGATTCTACCCTACTTTAGAATTTTTATCCAAGACATCCATGTGAGACTACATTCATAGTTAATGGGCAGAAACAACATATTTCAGATGTTCTGATCCATCCAGGTCATGTTACATCCCAGATGGTGGAAGAATACTGCCCTATGGCTTTGGGATCTACAAAAACAGAGGGAATTTTAAAAGTTTTCACTCACTAACTTAATCCATAGTTAATACAGGTATATTAGTAACTACAGGTCATTCAGAGCTCAGAGTGACAGAGCTGCAGTTTGGAGAGACAGCTATCAGTATAGTCAGATACTCTGCTTAGCACAGCTCTCCACGTGCAGAAAGCTTCCATAAAGTCTGACTCTACCTGGACAGAGTATTTTACCATTTGCTCTTCCTTTTTCCCCTGCTCTCCCACATTCCTTTTCACTTTCCCACTCAGCGGCTGCTGTCCCATGTTGCTCTGCTGTCTCTGGTGTGTTGCCCTGCTGACAAGGCTGCAGCTCCACTTTTCATTGGTATCATTCATTTCAAAATACTCCAATTCTAGCACACTCGATTCACGTATTATCCAAAGAACTTGGCAGGCCCCATTGCAAAGTAGAATTATGACAAAGTAAAATCAAAGGCCAAAAGCAAGAGCTGGGCTTAAGGCTGTAAAATGGGATGAAAGACTAGAAAAGGATGGAATTAAACTCAAGGAGTGAGATACATTTAAGAGGATGGAAAAGGAAGAGGGGCTTCTGTTGCAGTAGCTGACAGAGACAGCAGCAGTATCATGAGATTCCCATGCTCATTTTATTCCATAAGGACCAGGCTCAGGCTGGTGGCAAAGGCCACCAAGTTCACAAGTCATAGCACTAGCAACATAAGGAGATACAGGCCAATAATGTACCAGAAAACCACCACTCAAGTCAAATACACCACAAATTAATTTTTTTTTTTTTTATTCTCCTCTTACACAGCAATCAAAACATTTTCCTTTGACCAAAACGAGCCATGTACGCCATTTCTCATCTCAAACAGCTCAACGTACTTCCGCAATGGGTGCTCACATTCCAGCCTTATCACCACAGCACTGGAGCATCCTGTCCTCAACACATTTACCTCTCTTACTCCCTTCCTGATAGGGCTGAGCAACCTGGACACTTCTTCTGACCTTGTTTCCACATTTTTTTTATATCAACAATTCATTTATTGCTAATTATATTACATTATTAAAAAGTTATCTTATACTGCAAAAACTGAGCACAGCTCCTTTTATATAACTGGTATAATCATATTTGCATCTTTTCTTCTAAAGCTTTAAAGTAATTTATCTCCACTTGCTGAAAAAAATTAAAAGAATAAATTTATGCTCTAATTCACCTGGTAAAATTATTTGCTTTCAAGTGAAATTCAACTATTTTTAATTCACAAGAGATTAAAAATTAATACACTAAATGTAGATGTATTTATAAGAAATGTTTAAATTTTAAATAAAATTGAACTGTAAGTTTATATAAGCATGAAATATTTAAGTGTTGGCCATTGATATCAAATTAGTAGTCATATTTTGGATTTCTGACCTGAATATTCAGTGCCAAAGGACCAGAAAAGACAGTAAGTAGCCGCTGGTTTTTTTTTTTCTTTTTCTTTTGTTGTTTGGGTTTTTTTTAATTAAAACAGCTTAGGTATTTTGCCTTTCAAAATCTACAGTCCAGTAAGATACTGGGAAAAAAAAAAAAAACCAACAACCTGTGCTCCAAGCAGATTCTAACATCAAATCTTTGCAAAATAAATTTAAAAAAAAAAAAAAATATTTCCTCCAAATATCTTCAAAGGTCTAACATTTGGTGCAACGAAAGCATTCAGTATTTTCTTCCATTCACTTTGTTTTGGGCAAGGTTAAACATTATACTAATCCTACTTTTTTTTTTTCCTTTCTCTTTCTTTCCTGACCCTTTCACTTGCAAGCCCATCAACATAATCTCCTGCAAGCATAGCAGTACCTGACAAACTATCACCCCGAATAGACCTCAATCCATCCTGCAAGGCAGTAGTTACAAGAAATCATTGAACTCTGAATGGTCCCTGCACCATCTGAGAATAAATCAGGAGGACAATATATTTCTTGGATCTAAAACAGCCCCATCAATAAGTAACCTAAGCATCAGGAAAATTACCAACCGCAATGCTGACGAACACTCATGGCCTTTTATTGGGGTCAAGGGGTAGGACTGCCCAGGAACCCTCCTGCCTTTCTTCTTCCAAATACTCTGAAAGGCCTAACACCACACGGTTTCTGATTCATGTGTTGTTTTGGCCTCGCACCACCAGGCAAGCCAAGGCCGGTTTCTCCTTTCTCTTTCTCACAGTCACACTCAGCATATTACAAGCGCTCTTTGCACCATGAGCAGACAGCTCAGACTACAGATGGTCAGAAATTATCAGGAACCGAAAAATGAAGTCAAAGAGAAACAGCAATAAAGCTTCAAAGTGCAAAAGGTGTCTCTGACTGGAGCAAAGTCCTTTTGCAAAGTCCAGAAGCCAACACACTACCTTTTGCTGGGGAACAAAGGAGATGAGAGATTTTGTTTATTCTGGTTTTCATTTCCCCTCTAATGCTAGACCTCTCTTTTCCCCTGCTTATTTACTTGAAGTTTCTATTTTGTAAGACTTCCTAATGACAGAATGTGACACTTTCACCAGGCTTGGATTTCTCCTGTTAAGCAACTTTGCTGATCATTTTCTTGAGGCCAACTCCAGAATAAATGCTGACCAAAAACTGAATTAATAATGGATTTAAAGGGTACTACTTCATTGCCAAAGCACACAATGGGGACAGCTGTTTTATACAAAGCAAAGATATGCATCTGGATAGACTTTTTTGTTACGCTTGGCAAAAAGCCAACAAGGTAAAGAAATCCAGCTACTCTCAACTGTTACATAGAAGTCTTTAATAATTTTAAATACTTTACTAGATACAAGTAACTGCTAAACAAAATGCTTACTTACAGAGGCTCTCCAAAAGCAGACTTGCATCACAGTTAATGACATGGGAGAAGTCTGTAGGTAAATCAATATTTTCCTTTTTTGCAATATAGATCTAAAGATCTATTCTATAAAAAAAAATAACTGCATCAAAAAAAAATTAAATGTAACTTTAAACCAAAACTTTCCAAATGTTTTTTCCTTTCAAAGGCAACCATGGGTATCTGCAAATCAACACAACACTGCAAACAATGATCACTTTCAAGAATCCATTGAACTAGAAAAACTGACAGGTTGATCTTGTATCATCAGCAGGAAAAAAAACAAACCCTAATGTCTAAAGAGTAAAAGTGGTTCATTCTTGTGGAATAAAATTACAAAGGGATAAGGACCAAATTCAAAACATTTTCAAAGAACCAGTACAATTAGAAGAAAGAGTGTCATTTATCATATTCTTTCAACACATTAATGTAAGGCCATGAGAAAAAGGACAAGAAAAAATTAAGAGAAAAATTAACCTTTCCTCTAGAAAGTCTCAGTCCAGAATCTCTGAAGTTTGTTAACAAATTGTCGCAGATGAACATAAAAATTGGCTTCATTATAACAAGATGGATGAATGGCTTTGCTCCTTGGTAAGAAACAGGTCAGTACTTCTGAAAGGACATGAGCTTAAACTGAGGATCTAAATGGAAGCCATTAATTGTCACAATGTGAAATGGCAAATGGGTTAATCCAGCACTTTGATGTATGAAGCATTCCCTGTTATAATCTCACATTGGAATAGAAAATATTGAGCTTTTAATTTGCACGAAAGCATGCTAACAAAAACACATGCCACTTTCAAATTATTAAATATGCCAACCACTACAATTTGCTTGGAAAAAAAAAAGAAAAAAAAAAAAGAAAAACAAAGACTAAGAGCTTCCTAGAGGAAGACACTGGCAACATCAAGAAAATAAAACAAGTTTTCCTAATTCAGTGCATTCACCAAAAACATATTCCTGAAAATTCCTTTTTTACAGCCCAGGGTGAGTAAGTAAAGGCATGCTCCTTAGTTGCTTCTCCTTTTAATGCTGACACTACCAACAGCCCACACTGGATCAGATCAGTCACTTGAGTCAACTTTCCTTTTGCTGATCACAGTAAGTACAAAGTGTTTCGATAAAAAAAAGGTAATGTCAGCAATAGGAAGCGAGACTGCATAGACCCCTTTTGATTAAATGTGGCAGTCTCCAAAAGATGCAGATCTGAAGCCCAGAAAGGAAAGAAAGAGTGATGTGGTCTCATTTTCTGGCTTTGACAGACTTCCTTGGTACAAATACTCTGCTAAATAGGAGAAGACAAGGGCAGGAACTCAGTACTGGCACCTCGGTACCCCGCACCACTGAGTGTGTTCCCCAGCTCTTGCTGAACTTCCATCCCCAAGACAAGAGCAAGCACAGCTCAGCGCCTGCTTCAGTTGAGGGAGACTCCTGAAAGGCAGCATGGACGTGCCTGCACCAGTTTTGGTCCCTTTGACCTGACCAGTCATTCCACACAACCAGGAAGACAAGGACCCCACAAGCTCCCCACATGCCATCAGGGTTCACGAACGCTGAGTTTCATGCTTCTTAAGTGCCACTCTGGCAGGCTGGTACGCAGCCCTCATGCTATTTCAAACACTATCAACTGGAAAAAAATAAATATATATATTCATTATAAGGGGAGTAGCCATATACAGTATGGACATAAGCTAGTACACATTACTTGTCCTTGGGAACAGGAATTTCTTCCTGGCTTTCTTGCACTTAGCAGTACAGATATGGCCTTGGCATCTAATCTGCAGTCCCTGGATGCCTCACTTTCCATTCAATTGTTCTGTTCTTGTTCTTCATCTTAAATTCTCGATGACTAAACACATTTTTACTTCATATGAGTTTAAATGCCATGCAGTAATGCAACAAAAACATAAAAACAATCATAGCATTCAATTTCCTGTAACAGAGCTGCACAGAGCAACCGAGAAATAAATCTAGTTTCAAAAATAAACAGCAGAAAGAAGCTCAAGAGGATCAGAAGATAAACTTGACACAATATGAAAAAAGAAGGTATATCTTAATATGGCCCAAGCTCAGTGAATGTTCCCCATTCCTTCCCTACACAGAAAAAAAATGTGACTTTTTTTAAAGATTAGAATATAAGTGATGAAGTGAATATTTTTTTTTAATTGTTAAAAATATCAGAATTTCTAAGTTGGTATTTTTATTAATTGTTCCTCTAAAAAGTTATAGACATTTCAATACTAGTGCAGATGCAGTTAAGAATTCCACAACTCAACTTAAAAATAACAGCTATGAATTTTGTGGCTCTCTTTTGTTCCCTTTCTATTACTGCTGGTTGTACACGTAAAGGTGGTTTGAATCACTTTAGACTTTATTGATTCTATGATTTTGTATTAAGGATTTCCTAATTGCTGTACATTGATTCGATGCCATAAGGAAGTCTATAAAAATGGATTCACTCAATAAGTATTCTATTTAATAATCATGACTAGTCTGCTCTCATCTTACCACAAAAACTACCTGTATTTCACATAAATGTATTACCCCTTTACTTTTTACAGTTAAACATTATGTGCACCTGAAACATACACGTGAAAGAAAATATACAATTTATTTTTTTCCTCATCAACATATGTTAGGAAAAGCAGATCTCATTACATTCATATATCTTGCACCCTAATTCTGAGCTTTGGCACTGGGAGAGGTGACTTTTCTCCTGTGATTGTGTATTTTATAGACTTCATAATTCTTTGGCCAACAGGAACAGGTTGCGCTGTTTGCTTCTGAGTCTCTGCAGATGCTATTGTGCTTCCTTAAATGTAGTTCAGTTTTGGTCGTCCCGCAAAGTTACATCAGGTTTTAAAATCACTATGGATATTAACAGCAGGTCAAGCACTAATGCAAAAAAAAATGCTGACACTTTTGTATCATCAAATCAACAGTGAAAAGATGAAAAGTTAAATAGGTGGACATTTTCCATAGATGCTCATGGGCAAGTCTGTCTTCAGAAAAGGAACTTCAGCTTCCTCTGAATGCTGGGCAAGTATACATCTTTGCTCTGCAATGTGCTCCTCCCATCATCATCTTTGCAGATTTTTTTTTCAGAGAAATGAAGAAACAGTACAAAAAGAATAGTCTCAAGTAATTGGTTTTTTCAGGCACTGAAACCTGTAATTGCACCCTAAGATATAAATGCAGATACACATAATGACATAAAGAGAAAGAGAGCGTACTGGTTTTATCTGCACAGCTTAGCCTACTGATTTTCAAGGTGTGACCTGGCCCAAAAAGAACATAGAGGAAAGAACAGTCAACACTGTAAGGAAAAAGTTTTATAAACAAGGAAAAACAAACAAACAAAAAAAGACTATGATCTCAACACTTTTATATAAGATAATTTTGCTACACAAACCATGACATTATAGTAGTTAAAAATTCTGTATATAGGGCAATGATAACAGATTTCAAAGAATTTTTTAAAAAATGTGTAGGATACACAGCCAGTACCAAGAATCAGACGTAAAACTTAAGTCTTAACAACTTAAAGCTAAAGCAAACCATTCTTTTCAAGAAGTAGTCCATAATCATATCTTGTATCCCAGTAGATGCTACATATTTTTATCTGTGAAAGCTAAGAATTCCAGGATGCTACAAACGTGTCAGTAACACAAAAATAAATCAATGTATTCCGCAGAGAAACTCCCTCTCTATCTCCCAATCTGTTATCAACTACTGCAGTACTACACATTGTTTGGAGACTTTGCTTCACCTTCTAGTGTGCCCTAACTACACAGGGTTACAAGCTGTTTATCTCCATGTGCTGGTCCAGCCTCTCTGACAGTGAGGACTAGCAGAGATGAAAGGAGAGGAAGCACTACTGTCACATTCTGATCTTACAGCCTATCTAGTAACTGCAGGAAGAGAAAAAAAAAAACAACAACAAAACAAACCGCAACCGAAACCACAAACAACAGAAACTGTGTAGATATATGCTAGCAACAGGAACGGGAGCCAGTCCAGTGCAGACGCAATGTAGACAGAATCCCTCATGTTCTTGGCAAGATAACAATCAGAAGAGGTGACAACTGTTTATCCAGAAGATTGAAACCCATCCTGCCTCCTGCACTCCTCTTGAGCTTTATAATATTCACATCAAATATTATTTTTATGCTTTTGACTCATGTGGATAGAACAAGTAATTTAAATAGTCTTCAGAAGGGAAGAAACAGCTGAAAAAAACCCACAATTAGTAGGTGGGTAAGATTTACAAAATGCTACTGTGCAGGGGCTCACAGGGGAGCAAGAGAGAACTTCCTCTAGGCAGTCTGGGTTTCTTTTAATGCACAAACCCAGTGAACTACTCCACAACTTCTCACTCACATGTAATAGCAAGATGACAACTGAGAAGCCTGCACTCTTTGTTCTCTAACCTCTCCCTTCACGCACATGTAGTGCATTGGGTTCAGATCCTTGGACAAGCTGGAGAGAAGAGCAGATAACTAATCAGTGTCTGATGGCTATCTGAAAAAAAAAAAAAATCTCATCTTTAAATTGTGTTCCAGGGTCCTCTGGTACAACTTACAAAATCACCCGTAAAGCTATAATGAGACCTCTCTGCTTGCTACCCCATATTTCTTCTTCCTTTCGTTAGCTGAAGGAGTATATTTTTATCTTTGCCTCTAATTCCAAGGGACTGTTTTCTCCATGATGTCTCCAATGACTCACTCAGGGTACCCCAGGACATCCATTAAATGTCTGCTTTAGTAATCCATCCAGTATTTCATACCCCTATAGCATTCAATGAATGCTGAAAAAGATTTTTAACAAATTAAGAAAAATAGCTAATAAGAAGAATCTGCCTGGAAGTTTGTTACACATGCCCTTGGAATAGACAGGCAAAGAGAAGATGACAAGAAATAAGATGACTAAAAGTGGCCAAGAGGAACCTAAGGAAGGACAGGATAGAGAGGAATCACAGAATCTCAGAACAGCTTTTGAGTGGAACTGTGGAGATCATCTAGTGCATGAGCCTACTCAAAACACAGAACTACAGAAGATTGCTCAGGACTGTGCCCAGTCCTCTTCTGAAAATCCCCAAGGACAATCCTAGAGACAAACATGTCACCATAACCATTTTTTATTCCCTTTCCTGAGGCTCATTCTCTTCTAAATGCTCAATATTACCATGATTATCCTGGTGAGAGTTGGCAGATAAAGACATAAACACAGGCAATTCCTAAGCAAGTATGTTTCTTCCTACAGAAAAAAACCATCCCATACACTTTCAGTCATCCAAGCTGCTGCAAAAAGAAGTACAAGAAAAGTATTTTCTCCCATATGAAAAGAAACACTGGAAGTTTCCAAGAACAGCAACCAGAGACTAGGACAAGAAGGCAGTAGGACAATAGCTGTGATTTTGCATCAAGTTCCTTAAGATTGGGGAGTGGAAAGCAGATTTCTTCAGAAAGTATTGGGATTGTGACAACCTTCCTTAAATATCAGCCCTCCCTTTGATCTGACACTTCTGTAGTCTTCCTGCCAAGAACTGCTGAAGAACATCTCTTTCTTTCTGTAAATTCGACTGGAGTTGCTGCTTTTGATCTACACAGCATTGCCACAGACAAGAACTAAAGGCCATGGAGCAATTTACAGTGTTATCAAGTTAGAGAGATCAGTAGCTAAAGCATATAAAGGCAATTCTCAAGAAAGCACAGCTGAGATGAGTCTATTGGCAACTTCTGTAGCTGAGTTCATCTATGAGAGGCAAGTGCATGGGGAAAGTATCCATTGCATGTCATGGAGTAAGAAAGTGCACTAACCTCCAACAAATTCAAAACAGGGATTTTTCGTCAGGGAGGCATAAAGAAAAATCATGTTTGAGACACTGGATTTCTGTCTACATTCTTTATTTATAGGATGAAAGATCTTGAAACTCGTTTTCCTTCAGTCAAGAGGCACATTGAACTGGGGAGTTTTCCAGAATGGGAAATCAAACCTATAGCCTCTCCTAAAACGCATTTGCGTCTCCTTCAAACTACAGAACGAATGAAAGCCCGTGGAAGTAAAAGACTAAATGAGGAAAAAAGCTCTGAAATTATATTGTATAGAAGGTGAATGTTCTCTGGAAAGCTTTTAAATGTTGTCCTTTTACTTCTTAACAACGTAAATTTTCAAGTGTTCTAAAAAGCAATCCTTTTTCTACTGACTACTCCAGAAAAATAGCATTTTGGTTTTGTTTGGTTTGCTCTCATCATGTTAAATCAACGTGACAGCATGGCACCTGATGCTGACCTTAATGGATTCTTGACAGAAGATCCAGCACTTCAACTTAAAACACTGTCAAATGCCGTTTAAAAGAAAATCAAAACAACAAATTTATAAAAACACATGTCTTTTAGGTTATACAGTATTTAATGGTGTTTCCTTTACCAACTCCTCCTGCTTTGCTGGGTAAAATAAATAACAGTTCTAAGGCTACAGAATTTGAACCTGGAGTCCAGTTAAACACAATGTTGTGCCTCTTCAGAACTAAAAGCACTAAAGATGTTTACTTAGAAACTAGAAAGCAGCTATTGCTGCAGAAAAGCGCTACTCCTTACTCAGAAGTTAACATAATTTTTCATATTACCTAACACAGAATTTGCTCAATCCCAAATGCTCACTGCATTGGAAAGCAGCTCTGATGAATACTGGAAGGTAGTAATACCATGGTTCTATCCAGTCAAGTTTGGTTTCATGTGAAAGGCTTTTCTTGAACTACGTACACACTTTTTTTTTTCTACCACGCAGCACTGAAATAGGATGAGACCTGGATGATGGCAAATTATACATCATGTATTTGTTTCAGATGGGAGTCTAGCAGCTTTCTCTGAAGACAAGATGATAGCCAATAGAGCTCACTCAGAAAGGCAATTTCTCTGTCCTTAATATTCTTCAAAACATTTCTGAATGATTTCTGTATTTACAGTTTTATTTTATGACAAGATTTTAAATGGATTATGAAAAGTCCCTGGAATCTTTATTTCAGCATTAAAACAGTTTACAGGGTAGGCTACATTATGCAGTCTAGATGTGAATCAACATCAAAGAAGCAAATGATGATCAGTAACATTATGGACTTATTTCCAAGCAGATAAATTTGTGCCTATATAGTTTAGAACTATACTTGCATCGACTCAAAATCTTTTACTGCCTAATAACCTTTAAAAAAGGGCACACTGTACAAACTCAGGGTTTCTCTCCATTTCCAAGTTTTGCATAGACCCTTCTCTAATATTTTATGTCAGTGCATTGTGAACAGTTGCAGTACGTTTATACATAAGCAAATTCCAAGTTTCTCTTTGTATTCTAGGACTGGATAAGCAATATCAAAGTGCTCTGTTTACAAATAGAGAACAATACCAGAACAAGTATCCTTACACTTTCAAAGTGCCATGCCAGCATGTTTCAAATAAGTTAGGTAAAACCATTTCTCTTATAGATTCTAGAAATAGACCATTCTCCTTTAGCCAAGACAGACAATTCATACACGTGAGTTTGAAACGCATGAGCTAAACTGGAGGTGAACCAAGCCCATCATGTATTGGGATAGCACACAGTCATAAATCAGAAATTACTTCAGTACTTACCACATTAGTCTTAAATCAAACTGATGCTACCAGTTGACCTCTGTATCTCCCTAGTAAGTCTCAACAGCCCCTAGTCCCTCAGAAGTATAATTACTAAAACCATAGAGAAAGTGGATTGCTTTAAAACGAGGTACGTTTCCTCAGTGAGATTCTGATCTGCCTGGACATCACACAGGAGAGCTGTTCTCTCCAAACACCCAAACAGGATTACTTTCACCCGTACTTTTCTTAACCAACTTCAACCAAGCTCTCCTTTCGGATTAAAGCTTACAATTCACATGACAGTTAAGGTACAGAATTGTGAGCACAAGGTTATTTACAATTAAATTAGAGAGCTACTACATATCAGTATAAAGAAATACTAATACTACTTAGAAAATCTATAAAGAAGTAGAGTAACATTTTAATATTAATCAGACAAAATAATTCTTTGATTTACCTGACTCTGCAATTCGCTTTGTTGTTTCAGGCGAAGATTTTCTGGTGTATCAGCCACTGTAGTGAAGGACTGCTTTGGGTAGTGTCTAGAAGAAGAAACACAAAGCCAAGTGGTAAATATTTACACATGCTAGAAAGTCAAACACATCCCAGCACTCTTTTCTACAGTGTACAGAATTCTTCCCTTGTTTACCGGGTTTGTCTTAGAAAAATATTGTCAGTCATGTCTTGCAGAAACAAATTCCTGTACCGAGTATAAATCCCACCCATTCATCCTGGTCACTGACTGCAGAGATCAACTAGTCAAAATTTGTTTCCCATAGAGTGACAAAACTCTATGTTTAACTGCAGCTCAAAGATGATGTTATGCACACTGTGAATGCCAAAAGCATTCCCATAAAAGTTCATAGCACTGCTTTGTACTGTGGTTACATATGATGACCCTGTACTATGACCACTGCAATCACCTGAACTCATTCTTCTTAACATGGAGAGCACACAGTGGGAGTCAGCTCAGACAGATTTTGTGGCCTAGCACTCTCGTGAAACAGAAATGAGGCAGGTGTCATAGTCACAGTCCCCACGGACCCTGTAAGCAACAGGAGCAGAAAACATCTCTCTGCAAACTCAGGCTCTCAAGTTAAACCTTCTCTCTGTTCTGAAGCACAGGAACATAAACTTTGTCCCTATCATAATGCAGCTTTTCCTCCTGATCATTTGCAAAAGAAATGGTTACTTCCACAATTAAGAAGTTCACAGGTACTTCAATAGTTAGAGCAAACCACTTCAGAACCAATGTATCCAAGATCATTACTTATTTTAGAAGCAATAGTTCCATACTTCAAGGAAAAAATGGTATGCTTAGCCTTGAACAAGCAGTGCTTTATTATGCTTGAAATTACTATATAAACTGATTAGATCAATGGAAAGTATTTACACTTGATCACGGAAGTAAATGATACATCAGACAAGTTAAAAAACCTGCTGAAATTTAAATCAGTCTTTAAACCGATCATATTAACCATTTATCACAATGTATTATGGTGATTAAAAAAAGAATCGTTTAGAAAAACTAAATTAGCGGAGCATTCTACTATGGGTTGTCATTTTAAATGCAGCTGATTTATGAAACCACCTACACGGTGTATCAAACCAGAAAGACACAGTTTGAGATACATCCTTTCTAATTTATGGAAACAGTTGCCTCAAATACCTTAAAAAGACTAGTGTTACATATAAATCCTATCGCCAGCATTCACATTTGTTTCAAGCTTACTGACAGTATGTCTTCAGGATCATTAAAAATACCAGTATTTAAGACATTAAATTATCTGAGAGCTAAGATGTGTTGTACCATTGGATACTTTTGACTGAAATAGAAGGCTGAAACACAAGTGTCAAAACGATCAAATTTACTTTTTAGCTATCTATTTAAGGCTATATCAAGTTTTATTACTATGTTCTGAACAAGGATCATAGAATCATCTAGATTAGAAAAGACCGTCAAGATCATCGAGTCCACCCAATAACCCTACTCTCCATGTCCACTGCTAAACCGTGTCCCCAAGCACCACATCCATGTGACTTTTAAACACAGCCGGGGATGGTGATTCAACCACTTCCCTGGGCAGTCCGTTCCAATGCTTGACAACCCTTTCAGTGAAAAAAATATTCTTAATGTCCAAACTAAATGAATATCTGGATGGCAACAGCCTTTAATTCAAAAGTCTGACAGTGCTATCATGGTCCCTGGTTCCTTTTTGTCCAAGATGATGTCTGAGAAAAAGTTTGGGATTGATTGGAGAGGTTGATGTCATGTCAGCTATTTAATAGCAATGGCCACAGGATTTTTTTTTTTTGTTTTAAGCTTTTGTTAGTAGTCTAAATCTACTTAGCAATATGTCTTGCCATGCTAATGCTATTAGAAGGTCTATACAAGAAGTTCCAAAACAAATCAGGATACACACTGTGGTGTTTCTGTCACAGGCTACTGCATTGCCTGCTTCAGCTGCACAGCTTAATAAATCAAACCACAACTCAGTCTCTGGCTCCTTGTAAGGAAACGCCTTCACTTTTGATATTTTGAAACAATATCAGTAAGACCTCCAAGAATTCAGTAAAGTACCTAAAAGTTTCCTAGTTTTTCCAACGACTAAATAGAAAGTTTCCCAAACACTTGTTTAGCTGTAAAGTTTTCATCGTCTTTTCCACACTTTCAAACTAACAAAACAAATAAAACACATTTCCGGAGATAATGGGATGAAGATTTTACCTCTTTTGGAAAAGGTCAGATTCAGAGCTGGAGATAAATTCAAGAGTATAGTGAAATTAACTTGCTCATACCTCATTCTGACTTATCCAACATTTACAACACGACTAAGAGATTTGTGTGTATTTTCTAACTGTAACACTAATTACTCACAGTTGCGGAATTACTAGATCTCTGTTGGGTTATCTCACCTCTCAAATACCTATTCAATTAATTGCCTGCAACATAACACTTGTGGTATCTTTTAACCAGAGAACAGCCACAAAACACATAAATCAAAATTATTCTCCTAAGCAGAGGGTCAGCTCCATCACATCTTTTCATAATGTCAATTACCATCACTGCCTGTCATGTTAGGCTATAGCTGTCCTCTCCTAATATTTCTTTGTAATAACTGTTCTTCTAACTAAAAAGCAAATTCTAAATGATAAGGAGGTAAAAAAAAACACACTTATTTTCAGTTGCAGTAATACAGAGTGGGGGAAAATAAACTAAAAAACAACAGAACAAAATTTAACCAATCTTACAGGAATTATTAAAAACTGTAAAAGCTAGTTGTGATTTACAACTAACATTTCAATATAGTATATGCAAAAGTTTCAAATTGAAATTAAATAATGGACAATGACATATCAATTTGAATGTAACCCAAGCTCACAACATCTGATGGACAGGTAGGGCAGCTCCATCTCAGATCTGCAAGGGCCTAATCTGTTAATCGTGATCTGAGGCCACATCCACCAAAAGCACAAAAAAAAAATCCAAGAGAGAAACACCAGAGATCTCCAATTAACTCCCATATAAAGGACATGAGATGAAATAATTTACCCAGGAAAAAGGTCACAAGGTATTAAGTTGTGCTCAGCCAGGTAGCATTCAAACTGGCAGCTTACCATCAGGTTTGGAGAGGCAAGGGACTGCCTTTCACTCCTTACCTTGAAAGTGTGCCATGCACAGAAAGATATGCAAGATGCACGACAGGAGTGAAAGAAGCAGCGTGAGGGAAATCTTGCCCACAGCCGACTTCTTGCTTTGAAATTGTTGCTCAGTTGCATCTTCTGGTCTGAAGCTCTGGGAGGGATTTCTCTGGTTTTCTGTTTTGTTTTGAGCTTTCTGTGCAAGCACTTACAAGTGCATGAGATTACAAAGGCTTCTGGAGGAGGAATAACGTAACTTGTAGACAATGCAGCTTCGGCATGACAGTACTCAGGCAATGAAGTGGATAAAGAAGATTTCGCAATTCTCCACAAATGATTCTGAAGATGCCATTCTCTTTGGTTACTATTATCTACCCCACTGTCTGAAGAATAGGTGCTCTGGCTGCAATTAGTCTGCTCTGCAAAAATACTTTTCCATCTTTGTCTCCTATTGTTCAAGAGTCTTACTTTTTCAATACTTAGTTTGTGTATCTCTACTTCTTATTAAAAGTAAAAGAGCAAGTTGCTCCCATACACTTGCTAAATATTAGCTCCTATTTATAAGAAAATTCCCCTAGGGGTGCATTTGCATTGGTTCAGAGGAGATTTAGCGAATAGTAAGACCCATGAAAAAAAATGTTACATGCAAGAATATTCCACGTGCTTGTTGGGGTAAGCCATAACACCCTTCCTCCTGGGGCTAGCAATAGGCCATACATCACACTATCATATAAACAGACACAGGTTGCACATCATTGTGCTATAGGGCTTGCACTTTGATACCTGTCTACAGAGATCCCTATCTGAGGCTTCTTTCAAAAGCTGAGGTTAGAGACAACATTAAATATTTTGACTTTATCTGGCCCCAAGACACAGGTTAGTGCCTCAGTGTCCTCTGCAAGAGGCTTAAAAATGAGCCACTTACCGAAAAAAGCACGGCAGAAAATGCTGCTTATATTTTAGAGAAAACAGTGTAAAAATTGAGTAGCCAATGCTAATATCAAATTTTGTTACTTTTACCATTTAAAATTCCATACAGAAATTCTACTGTATCAAAATAGTGGAGTGGTTGGCTTTGCAAATGTGCATATGATGAAGAACACCTGAAATCAAAGGAAGTGAGCTACATAGTAATTTTATAACCATTGGCCGAAGGGGCAGCTCTGGAAAACAGGTCTAGATAGAAGATCTGGAACCTACAGTGGCTTATTTTAGAATTTAAAAACACAACTTATTTTGAAAAAGAAGTTAAAATCTTGTAATTTCTGCCATTTTCATAGTCTATGTCCAAAAGCATTACCATTCCTAAAGTGGTCGGTACTGACCAAGTTTTAGGGAAAAAGCATAGAGATAACACATTAAATTACTTTGTACTTAAAATGGCAAGATGACCAAGAAACTCAATCCCAGTACATTTTCAGATATCAGTCAGCAGATAAACAGGTTGTCCAAATTCACAATGCTCCCATACTGAGATTTTTACTTCAACCAGCTCCCCTGAAAACTGCTCTGAGCAGGGCTGGTGAATTCAGAAGGACAAGTGCCACCAGCCTACCACCAGCACTGTGTCATGCAGGCAGCTGGACACATGCTGCCACCGCCAAGGACTGCTGTCTTCCCACTTCCTCCTCAAAACTGTTTCAGAATGAAAGAATCCTCCAGCTCTAGGGTGAAACTGATACTTTTCCCAGTTCTTACTTTTTTTTTTTAACTCTTTCGCAATTTATATTTATTATACACAGAAAGATATACTGTTAAGGAGACAGGTGAGTCTTGTTTCTTGAGAAATTCAGGTCAAAACCCTTTCACTTTAAAGATCTGAAAACACATGGCACAAAGGTGGTAATTCATATTTAAGAAATTTATCATATGAATAAAAAGAATTATTATAATACAGATCTCAGCCAAGTGGCATTCGGATTTAGCAAAAAGATCAAAAAGAGTAAAATCCAAACACTGTGGATTTCAAAAGTAGCACTGCAAGAATTCTCAGTGGAGCCAGGCGCTCACGCTTTCAATAATTTATCTACTCCTTAGCTGTGGGATGACACAGCCTGGGGAAAGAAAATGAATCAATGGCACATTGAGAACTACACAGTAGCCCAAAGCTGTGCAGGAACCCACCAACAGCACAATAATTGGCATTGACAACAGATCAGATAGCGAAAGTCGCTGCTGGAGGAGGACCCACAAAAGATGCACTAGTTCATGGACACTTGGAAGGCAGAGGTAACTGTGGCAACATGAAATGATACACAAAAATCTGACTGCAATAGCAAAATCTTCGAAGAGCACAGGAAATTAGTCAAGAAGGAAGAAGATACACATATCTTACCAGTCACCACTGCTAGACTGCTCCCAGGGTATCATCCAGTGAGTTCACACAGAGCTCACCTGGTTTTACATGTTACCTAGACACAGAAAAGTCCACAGGTGTTTAAGAAAACTTTGTTTTGCAGTATTTTAAAGGGATCATCAGTGACACACACAAAAAAAAAAAAAAAAAAAAGGCTGATGCCTCAATATTTCCAAATTCTTTTCTTCCACATGGTGCAATTATTATTAGTTCTTTCCAAATATCCAGGAGACAAAAGTCCATGAGTGTGAGCAGGCAGAAAATATAGACAAAAGCAGAGTTTTTCATTAACTTCATTGCTGATTTGCAGCAGAAGATCTAGACAGTAAACTAACACACAGCTGCTCTGGTTGCTGTTGTTTTATCCCTTCATCTTGCTGTCCTCTTTCAAGAATGTCAGTACTCAGAGATACACCATAAAAGTCGTACCTTTTGCACAAGACCAAATGCTTGGTCTGTTGACTTTAGCACAGCCCTGACATGCTCCATGTACAGGTACTTACCAGAACTACACAGTGCAGATCTGTTCAAGTTCCAGGTTTGACTGAGCTATAAATCATGTCTCCAGTAGTGACAAATTTCCTTTAAAGTTTCCTAAATTTTCCTATTAATTATTCTACCAGCAATGGATCAGTACCTCAAGCAGCATGGCACTGAATTATGCAAGTAGATTCTAAATTCTGCTCTCAGTTATAATGTGATAAATGTGCTGCTCTTTTTTCCTCTAATTCTAGAATATGTTCCAGTACTAAGAACTTTTATGCAAAAAAATTAGTCATAGCAGTGCTTTCTCTGCTTATCATAAGCCAGTATCCCTGTATACGACCAACTCCAGGGGTTCCCCTCTTACACATCAAGACTACCAAATCTTGCCATGTTTACAATCAAAAGTTTTGTCATTTCCTTTCTTACAAATACTGCAATTTCATCCTCTGATCTCTAATCGCAGATATGTATACTTAAATAATTTGTGTAAGTCTTCTTCAGGTAATAAAATGTATTTGTATTCAGTGAAATATCTCAAAGATTACATAGGTCACTTATTTAATCATTTCCTTACCCAAAGGAACACCATCTTGCATTAAACTACTACATTAAACAGGTACTTTTAATCAAAAGTTGTCATTACATCAGAGCAGCGCTCTACCTCAACCTGTCACACTTAAAACGAACAACCCTTTCTGTGCTCATATAACAAGACAAGCTTTCTCATGACTGATGTGGAGACACAAAAGGCCCCTCCAAGCAGCAGTTTAAAATGTCCTAAAGTGACTGCTCCAAAATGTTAGCCAAGGAGGATTTCAAAAGATTTATTGATATTTAATATCACAGTACAATAAAGAAAACACCTAAGATAAAATCTACATGCATCATATGAATATTGGAAAAATACTGTTCCAATACTGCAATAGCATATTTGCAAAAGAAAACTGATGAGACACCAAACACCACAATCTATCTGGTGTACAAGTTTTTGCAGTCCTATGTGACTTCAAATCCTGACAAGCACATTGTGAACCAAGCTCCCTTACAGGCTCTACGCGTAATGTGCTGAAGTATCTATCGAGGTGGGTAACATTGTCTAAAGCCCTTCTATTAGCAGGAATTAAAGCTACTTTATGAAAACACAAGAGTCTTTGCATTCCTGCCTGGAATTAGACAGTCCCACTCAATTGATGAACATAAGGAAAATGGTTTCACCCTTGAATTATTATTTTTTTCTATGCATTGCTATTAATGTTCTCAGCAGTACACCAACGGTTGGCCTTCAAGGCAAAGTCAAAACACTGTGTTCAAGAAACACTCCAATTTCAGCTTTTCAGTTTGTTATGCTGAGGAAGCCTTGACAGTAACCACATCTTATAAACACATACTTAAGACCAGATAAGGCAGCTTCAAAAGCTTCTAAGTAATCAGAAGCACTCAGTATAGGGATTTAAATGGGACATCCAAATGGACATCTAAACGTAAGCTTTCTGATACAAAGTCTCATTCACAAGCAGAAAAGTAGTAAAATTTGAATCCATCCTAACACCACCTTTTTCTCTGGCAGCTTTGGAAATACAAGAAATACAATACAACTTTCATTCTAAAATTGTTAATGTCAAAAATCTATGGCAATAGCCACTAGAGGTCAAGAGAGAGTGATTATCTACTGCTTACTGCTTGTATTAAGCCTTCGACTTCCAAGAAAGTACTGACTGAAAGAATATTTGCTACTAAAAACTGAAATTCTCATTCATTCATTCAGTCACTAAAAAACTGTTAGGCCATATATTGGTAGATCGTAGCTGTAAGGAAATTGAAATGCAGCTGTTGCACTCTCCTAAAACTGAAGGAAAAAACTAGTTACAAGCCCAAAACCTGTGAAACTGAACATGGACTACATTTTCTTCCAGCTCCCAGTTCCCTTCAGAGGGACTATTTCTCCAACTAACTACAGAAGTAGACCTCAGATATTTTAAGTCATTTGGACACTATTAAAAAACTGAGGGAGGAGACCAGAAGGGAGATGGAAACAACTCATTTCCAGTGTCTTAATATTGCCACCTCTTTAACTGTAATTGCAGTGTATTAAGCATTTGTGCTCTAAAACTGTGCCAATATCAGCAACTCCAAGCTAGCAGCAAAAAAAAAATAAAAATAAATTAAACAGTTATGTTGACATGTGTGCTGGGGGGGGGAAGGGGGGAGGAAAAGCTGTGTTTTTCTGCCAAGTGGAAAACGACAGAATTGCAAGGGTGGAGACATCGTTCTGCTTTTACATTTCTAACAGGGTCAGCAAATACAAACTCACAGCTGAGAAAAATATTTAGTATTTCCTTTTTTCAGCCTCAAATATAAAGAACTTTTCCCCTTATTAGTACCATTTTTGTATTTTATGTATTTAGAAATTATTTCTTCTTTGGAAGGGTTTCAAGTTTTATTTAATATGGTGCAAGTTCCAAACCAGTTAATACTACAAGAAAGTACCTTGAGAAAGTATGGATTTGTATTTTTACATTGTATTATTATTATTTGTATTTTTACATTGTATTATTTCCAATAATTTCAAAATTTTACTCGTTGCTTATTCACATATTGTAAATTTTAAGCAGCTATGTTATTTGGACAGCTTTATGAACTGTCTCTCCTTTTAATGTGTCCATTTGCATAAAATTAGTATTAGAACAAGAAAAAAATGTTGTACCGTGCAAGCATTTCATAAAAGACGGTTTATGCTAGTATAGTATATAAAATTTCATATTTTACATTTAGCTACACAAAATTATTGGATGATGCATCCAGCTTTTGCTTGCAGATGAAGAATACTCTCAGTAAAGCCTGCTTTGGCCCATTCTGCTGAAAGGGGAAGAGAATATAAAAGCAAACACCGTATTTGTTTAATATAAATCCTTGGCAAAAGTCAATGTATTATTAAATTAATTTAATACAGTTCTCTGTTACACTTCATAGGCCCCTCACAATAACTGATAGTTGTGGCACAGCATGTCATACTTTACAGAAAATCCAGTCTATAAATACTAAATTCTAAAGCTACAGATTTTTTTGGTGTTGGTTTTTTTGAATTCATTCACCACAAAGAAGCAACGATCAGGTAACATTTTCACTAAAACCCCACAAACACCCCCAGAGTTTTTGCTGTATGCTCCTCATGAACTGTTAATTATTTTGAGTAGAATGAGCCGCCGTTGCCATTGCTAATTAAATGCCCCATTAGTACTGCTACAAAAACTGTAGTCTCTACTTTTTGCTTCCTCTCTTTTCTCCCTGCTTGAAACTATACCATCATGTATCTGCCCTTTAACGTAGAGGTTGGTGTCACAGCTCTTAGTATTTTCAATAAAGACTTAGACAAATGAATGAGCTTCAGGTAATTGATACAGCAGGGGATTTCTCAGCACTTTCTAAGACACAGATGCTAAATTCCACCAAATACTGTTTCAGAGATCAAAGCAACTGCACGGGATGTCATCTGAGGTGACTTCCAAAAGTTTTCACAGAGACAGTTAAACAAGCAAACCTGATAGCATCTCCTGTGCTTTTCACTCCCTTAGTTTTAAGATCTCACTGTTGAGCTGCCTTTCTCAACAACTTCAGATCAAAAGACAATGATACGTTTTCCATCGGCCCTCTTGGGCAGAGGAGAGCAGTTGATGCATGGCTGCCAACATCCTAACAAATTAATTCTTGAAGATGTAAAATGGTCACGAACAAAACCACGTTAGTTGAATAACATGTAAGAGGAATGCAAACTACTCCTCATCTAATTTACAAAGATGAAATACCCGAAGCATAAACCAAGTATTTTAATTACAACAAAATGTGGAAGAAAAAGTAATTTCCATGAGCTGTGTAAAACTTCAGCATGTAAGAGCAGATGCAATGTCACACTGTTCAACCAAGTCCAAAAAAGATGAATTATGGGATAGATAGAGAAGAAAGGAAGTCACTGAACTAATTGTGAAAAGACGTGGTGTGTGTGTGATGAAAGGAAAAGCTTGTGCTTCAAATCACACGGCTTAGCCATTAAACAGCATTTACAGCACAGGAAAACAGAAGATCTAGGAGGGTAATCATAAGTAGGAAAAGAAAAAAAAAAAAAAGAAAAAAGTGAAATACCTGCTAACTTTCCTATTTATTATTATTGTGGCTGCAGGCCACAAATCTGTCAGATGTCACTGTCTGAGTCCCTTCTATACCTATTGCCACATTCCCACAAACCCATCAGCTAGATCCTTCATGGCTAGAGCCCTCAGAGAGCAACAGAATCCACCTGGAATTAAACTGAATGCGTGTCTTTGAGTAAGAGATAAAGAGAGAGATGATAGGAAATGCAAAGCAAACTACTCGTAGCTGCTATATCGAAGTGCACAATGACGTGCAGAAAACGCTCACAGCTGAAGTTTGCACATGAACACCTAAAACAAGTTTCACAGTTAAAAAACTACTTGCACAGTAAGTGCATGATCAATACCACCTCTTTCCCTTGCTAGCAAAAAAGAAAGTTAAACCATTAAATGATCATCTGAAGAAGTTAATAAATTGAGGTTTCAAGACCGCAGAGATTCCTTTAAACTGATGGAGTTCATTTCAGTTGGTGCATTACTTCTTGACAGAAATATTTTTTTGTCCTTCTGCTATTTTGCTACAGTGCTAATGACTTTGTCAATAAATTTTGTTCCAATTACACACAAATTATTACTAACAAAACTATCCTCAAGAGCAAAAATACAATACTTATTTTAAACAAATGACGGAAAAAGCAATCAGGACAATAATTTAATTATTTATAAGCAACCTTAACTCAATTTCTACAGAATTACTAACTTTTCCATTGAGAGTTAAGATTATTTTTGTTTCCTTAAGATTTAGTGATAATCTGCGCACACAACGAGCCAGACAACCCTGACTGTTCCGGGAAGTGAGAAGTATTTTTCCACCAGTTTCTTGCAACTTCATGAGGAAGACATAGGAAGCTGTTCAGTGACTAAAATCACCTGAGTGCCACCCAACCAGTAAAGCACATGGCTTCCTCTACAGGCCTGGTATAATTGATACTAAAATAAAAATAAAATCTTTTAGATTTCAAAATTTGTATTTTCTGTGTATTTCAGTAACAAAAATAGTATTTTAAAGCTTAACAAGCCATAAGCCTTCTGTCAAAACAGAATTGTGCTGCAAATGTCTCTTGGATATATAATTGTATTTCCTTACTTGTACTGAGATAACTCCTAGGGGCTTCATGTGGCAGTTTACACTCTGATAGAAGCCTACTACCAGACAGGAGCACAGAGTACCTTCCACAAATAGCTTTTAACAGAAGAACAAATGCACAAAATAAATTCTAAAAAATCTCAACATTCGAACTAGAGCATTTCCAAGTCCTTAAATCATCACTTCAGCATCTGCTTAAAACTGAAAAAAAAAAAAAACAAAAAAAAACCCACCACACACAAAACAGAACATATTTAAAACTTAAACCACATTGCTCAAGTCTGCAGAAGAGCTCAGTTGTGCCACGCTCCTTCATCTGCCTGTCCTCCTGCACCACCACACATGAGCATTTGGCTGATGGAGCTCTGTTTATATTTTCATCAAAACCCAGAGACAAAGATTTCCAAGGTGTTTAGCATCATCACTTCTACTCCACTCAAGGTGAGAAAGACCTCACTTGAGAAAGCTGAGGCCCCAAGCGCAGCAGAGCAATGGCCAAGAAAATCAAAGGGAAAACTTGTGCACACCATAGCCCGTTTGCTAAATGTTACCCAAATGAAAACTAAAATATTTAGATGACAGTTGCCCATACTTCATACTTGATAAACATCGATAGTTTCACTGAAATCCAAACAGTGAAAGGCTATAGTGGAGTCCAAAACCAATACCCAGAAAAAACAAACAATTTTTACAAACCATAACTTTGGTGGAATGAAAACATATCTGGAACAAACAAACAAACAAAAAAAAACACATAAACAACTTGAGGACATACTGAATTAATCTGACTTTGTCAAAGCTGTTAAAAACTCACAGGTTGTGTATTGCTCATCAGTAAAAGACTAAATGTTCTATTCTGATGGGAAGTTGACTATATTATGAAGAATAGGTATAGGAAATACTGTTAGAGCTTTTTAAAGAACAGAATTTCTGCTTTAGGAAGAAAATGAAAAAAACAGAGCATAATTATTGTTGCTGTTCAGAATTTAAAATACACACATTTACATATCCCATGCAAATATTTTGTCTTTTAAGCCTTTTTTTCTTTTTCCCAAGTCTTTTAACATGTCTTTCAATGCCTTCTCATGTCTTTTAAGGTTCTTCCACTTTTCATAAATGAAGTTGACAGTTGGAGTTCAGTCTCCAGGGGTTTCTGGCTCAGATGAAATGTCTAGTCTCCTGGTTCCCTATCAGCTACAAAAGACTGATGAATTCCTGCTCTGAGAGTATAACTGATTCCTAAGCCTAAAATCCTAGAGTTTTGCCAAAATAAACATTTCTTCAGGTTGCCAGCTATGGATCCAGGCACCTAGACTTTAAGGTTATATCTGCACTAGTAAATTAAAAAGCATCTAGCAACACTCTCCGGTACTGAGGCTACCTGGCATGAAACAGCCCACATCAATACTGTTAACTCTCCTGCTGTCCAAAACAAGATCACCACATCCAAATTTCCTGGGGAGAGCAGAAATTAGCTTGGCTGTGGGCAGAGTTATACTTAGGAATTGCCTGGGAGAGAGTTCTACGAACTGAACTGTGAAGTCAACCTTTAGTTTGTTAGTAGAGATGAAGCAAAGTAGTTGGAGCTAGAGTTCTTGTACCACTGGACTCCCAGCCTCTCTGGTCTCCAGGAAGGAGCTTCAAGAACAACTCCTGCTCTAACATTTTAACAGCACAAGTTCTTCTGTGTAGCTTTTCTAAACCTTGTTGCCGCTGTGTTTCTACATCACAGAACCACAGAAGACTTGAGGCTAGAGAGGACCTCTGAAAACTGCCAAAGCACAGTCAACTAGAGCACGTTGTTTGGGATCATGCCAAGTCCTCTTCTAAATGTCTTCAAGTATGGACACTCCACAACCACTCTCGGCAACTTGTGCCAGTGCTCAACCACTCTCAGACTAGAACATTATTCTCAGTTCCTCTTTGTGGCCCTTCGCTTCACTTCTGCAGTGGAGTACTGGGACATACTGAAGTGTAGCACCACAGCTGAGCAGAAGAGAAAGATTACCTCCCTTGACTTGCTGGCAATGCTCTTTGTAGTGCAGCCCAGGAGACTGATAGCTGCTGACAGGTTGTTCCTCCCCAAGGGCAGTACTTGATATTTCCCTTTGTTGCACTTCCTAAGGTTTCTATCAGCCCATTTCTCCAGCCCCTTGAGGTCCCTCTGGGTGGCAGCACATCTGTCTGCTGTACTTGCCATAATTCCCATTTTTTTGGTCATCTGTAAACTTGCTCAGAGTCCCATCACCCAAGTTCTTAATGAGGGCATTGAGTAACACTGGACCAGAATCATCTTGGCGTACAGCACTAGTGACTGCCCACAAGCGGGACTTTGTGACACTGATCACAACCCTCTGAGCCTGGTAGTTTAGCCAGTTTTTCAGTCCATATAAATGGCCATTTTTCTAGCCCATACTTCAGCGCTTTCTCTATGATGGTGTTATAAGAGGCTGTCAAAAGCTATACTAAAGTTGAGATAAACATGCACACATAGCCACAAACTTGTATTGCAAATCTTCATATAAAGCTAATCTTCCTTATAGAACGAATACCATTAACATTGAAATACTTTACATCAAGATCTCCAAATTAGTCACTTTTTCTTCTTTACCTTGGAGCTAACTTTTCCAAGAGCCGGGGAAGGTAATGATTTTCTTTCACACTCATTGGCCGGCATAGTCTTATGGGAATGGTAGACAAATCCTCTTTCTTCTTAACTCAGAGTTAAGAAAAAAAACAGTAATTCCCTTCTGTGTAATCCCCATTTCATTGTTCATCACAATTTTTCAAAAACTCCAAATAATCCAGAACTCCATTTGAAAGACACAATAAGAAGTCATTCTCAGTTTTCATCTACTTATACAAATGTTTACGGTTTGATTTCATGTGCATGATAATGATACAATGCTCTTAAGAGCTATCACAAGACAATTTACTCATATAAACAACAGATAAAATGGTAGAGATTGCAATAAAAATAATGCACTTTTCAGAGTCAGCTAGAGATACATATTCACAACCCATGTACTTTCTGAGATGCTGACACCTTTGTTCTCTGATGCCAGGATAAAAGTTGAAAATGGGGTTCTAAACCCTATCTTTCCATTAGTGGTTTAAATGAGAAAGAAAAAGACATATAACTTTAATATTTAAACAGTGAAATTCTGTTATGGTTGGTAGTTTCTTGTCACTATTATGACTTAATGGTAAATTTCCCACTACTGAGAACTCTCATACACAAATCTTGTATTTCTTTTCTCCCTGACGTCAACAATCGCCAAGTAAGGTAACTGAGAAAAACACAGCCACAAGTGCTCCTCAAAGTAAAACCAGAGCTACGACAAAGGCAAAAATCTTTCCAATGGCAGTACTGCAGCCAGCCAGGGAAACACAACCCAAACTCTCTCAGTGCCTTTCACATCTTGTCCCTTTCTTCTGTTATTGGCTTCTTCTCAAACCTCTACCCTTAAAATTCTGCCTGTTCTTTCTTGGCTGAAAGTGTTGGGATGGAAGTAACAAATGAACAAGAACTGTGACAGGCCAGAAAACGGTTCTGTTTCCAACAATAATTCCTGCAAAAAGGGCCAGCAGGACAGCTAAGCATGTTTACAATTCTCTCTATGTGGTGCTGCATACGATAGCCTTGCATATGTCCCACCATAGGTTACTCCACCATCAGCCTGACAACAGATGGAGGCAGAAAGAGACACACCACGGTGGCATACTGATCGCTACTGGAGAAGAAGGCTCAACCATCTGCCTTTCGCTACTTGCATGACAACACAAGCGGCAGTTTAAAACATCCTTCTTCTGTTAGATAACCTCAGCCCTCTGCTCACCCCCTGCACAGGGCAACACGGCTTCTCTTTATACAGGAGGACACCTGGGGCTGTATTGACGGGAATACAGGTAGCAGATCAAGGGAAGAGATTATCCACCTCTGCCTGGCATGCATGAGACATCATCTACAATGCTGCATCCAGCACTGAGCTTCCAGTATCAGAAGGATCAATAAACTGGAGCGAGACCAACAAAGACTACTGAAATGATCAAGTGGCTGGAGCATTTGCCCTAGGAGAACAGGCTCAAGGAAGAGGGCTTCTTCAGCCTGGGAAAGAGATAGTTTTGAAGGGACATACCAGCAGCCTTGCAAGTCTTGGAGGACTCCTGCAAGGAGTATTAAACAAAAGGGAGCCAGGTTCTTCATAGTGATGGCCTGGGGGAACGCAATAGACAACGAGCATAAATTGGGACAAAAGAGGTTCAGACTGGATACAAGAGTGTCCTCTTCCACCATGAGGACAGTCAAGTAGTAGAAAAAATACATAGAGGTTACACAGGCTCAATCCTTGAATGTTTTCAAGACTTGACTGGTCAAAACTGACTCTACTTTGTACAGGATCTCCCGAGGTCCCTTCAGTCTGAATTATCATAGGATCCTATGGTAGCTTCCATTCACATTTGTAAGGTTCTATAGATATCTTTGAATTAGGGTGGCTCTCATGTTTTGGAAAGTGGGATCAACACCCAGTAGAACTTTAGAACCTTGGTAAAATCTGAGTCTTACTTCCCTCTTGAACTAAATGGAGAAAGCACATCTGCTAGCACTGTACCCCAGAACACTCAAAAAGGAAATATATGTCAGAATATGAAATGTACTGTGCCTCTGCAGTAGCCCTCATTAGGGTTCTCCCTGAGCTCTGTCAAAGATGGGCATGCAACAACCATGTTGAGCACAAAGAACATGGTGTAGAAGTTAGAAGGTGCCAATACTCCAGCAGTCTTGAGATTTCATTTGTGAGGTGAGCAGTGAGAACGTATCCATGTATGTATTTATATGTGAAGCACATGTATAAGTATATGCTTCAACCCTTCTTGGTAGAGTGAAGCTAAAAAAAACCCCAAGATTTTGTATAATGAAAATCAAATTCAGTAAATGTGCTACAGACTATTTGTGCATGCATGTGCCAGTTCAGTAGCCCTCAGAGGGTATCTTGTCAGTGCACAAAGATGAGCCGGTAAAAAACTTGGACTGACATAGAACAGGACATACGGGGGGGGCGGGGAAGCAAGGTCCTTCACAAAATAATGCCATTTTTTTCTGGTTTCCCAGGCTACAGTAACTAAGTATTCTCACTTGTCACTATTTTCCTGATCCTGAATAACCTACCCTGTCCTTGATTGTAGCCTTTTCCTTTCTAACACCAGTGCTGTGTCACACACATGCACGTACATCCACTACAAAATACTCCACTGAGATCCCTACCAGTCCAAAAGCACTCGAGCAGCAGTTGACTTTGAAGGAAGCAATGGTGACTCACTAATAAGCAGCTGAAGCACTTGAGCAGCAGGGGCTATCACTGGAACAGAAAACAAACAACTGGGTCAGCAGATGAAAGTGGACTGTCTACTGTATGTGACCAGAAGGCAGACCCAAACAGCTCTGAGAAACACTTCAATGAGAACGCAGTACAGCTTCCCACAGCTTTGCATCCCACTAACTGCTGAACTTGCCTTAAGGAAGGAAAAGCCTGCTAAGACTTCTCACTGCAGTGCCCTTGTAGACTACTGCCTGAGGAAAGACCTGGTGGTACCAAATTCTGACAGCCTAAACCATCAGATATATGCAGAGAACCTTATGTATTCCCTGTGACACACATGTAAGGGCAAAATATTAGACATACGTAATAATGCAAAGATTAAGATGGTGACCAGTTAAAGCAATTAGCTATTTAATTGAAAGACTTATTCAGTTATACTCTGCTTCGAATGTGGACCACAGACCTCTTACAATTAAAATAGAAAATCTTCATAATTTTTAATTTATTGACCTCTGCTGAGAAAAAAAACCAATGCGGCAGAAATTAAAGCACCACTTTCAAATGTAAAACTTGTATATGCAGCCAGAACAGCAAATACAGAATTATCTCCTGTCTTTGGTCAATGTTCTAACTAAGTTCTACCAATTACTTTTCTATTTATTTTTCCAGTGAGCCTGAGAGCATGCACCCAGTTAATGGATGCAACTCAGAGAGGCACACTCTTGCCAAACACGACTTAACCCATATTAGCGTGAGCTACAAGATTTGAGTTAAAGCAGTTTTGCGTTTTCCATTTCCTTTCATTTGAGTTGATCAGTTCAATTTGAGCCTTGTCTGTTTTTAAAAGTTTTCACATAGATTAGAAAACTAACCTTTCACTGAGAGGCAGAAGCATCTGAATTGAAAGCACGCAAGGGAATCTAGATGGAGGAAATACTATGATAAAGTTTACAGTTGTATCAAACTTAAAAAAAAAAAAATGAGGGTGAGGGAAAGAAGGGTCTCAAAGAAATAGTGTTTCATAACTGACAGAAGTGGAGGAGAGAAGCTGGAGAACAGGGCATGAACTATTTTCTTTCCTGCCAATGCGTATTAACTGACACAGTGACAGAAAGAGATGGAAAATGGGTCAACAATGCTAGAAGAACAGAAACTTCATAACATGAAATGTGAGCAAAGTACAAGCAAGTTTCTTATGTTTTCTATCATACAATCTGCCCTGAAATATCAAGAAACCTGAACATAACTATCTCTGTCACGGGGAAAGAGAATACATTTACAGAGCAATGGGAGTAATTTCCTGATTCGCAATCTCATATCCATCGTAATTCTTCTCACAAACATCACGAATCCGTATGGTATCCAAGTGTTACATTTTGTGTTTGATTTAGTGAAAGGATATTTAAAAGAACCAAAACCAGACCCAAGATGTTCCTGTGCAATTGGAGGTTTCCCCACTGACTCCTCCTTAGCTGAGCCCCAGGAATCTAGAGTGCCCTTTATAATTCAAGTTCATTAAATCAGATCTAAAGAACTTCCCATTTATAGAATCATAGAATTGTCAGGGTTGGAATGGACCTTGAGGATCACCAAGTTCCAACCCCCTGCCATGGGCAGGGACACCTCCCACTGGATCAGGTTGCTCAGAGCCACATCCAGCCTGGCCAGAGATGAGGCTTCCACCACCTCTCTGGGCAACCTGTTCCAGTGTCTCACCACCCTCATGGAGAAGAACTTCGTCCTAACGTCCAATCGAAATCTACCCTCCTCCAGTTTGGATCCATTCCCCCTTGTCCTATCACTACCTGACATCCTAAAAAATCCCTCACCAGAGCTTTCTAGTAGGCCCCTTCAGATACTGGAAGGCCACAAGAAGGTCTCCTCACAGCCTTCTCTTCTCCAGACTGAATAACTCCAACTCTCTCAGCCTGCCTTCATAGGAGAGGTGTTCCAGCCCGCTGATCATCCTCATGGCCCTGCTCTAGACACATTCCAGTACATCCATATCTTCCTTGTAATAGGGGCTCCAGAACTGGACACAGTACTCCAGGTGGAGTCTCATGAGAGCGGAGTAGAGGGCGAGAATCACCTCCCTCCACCTGCTGGCCACGCTTCTCTTGATGCAGCCCAGGATGCAGTTGGATTTCTGGGCTGCAAGCGTGCACTGACGGCTCCTGTTGAGCTTCTCATCCACCAGCACCCCCCAAGTCCTTTTCTTCAAGGCTGCTCTCAAGCCAGTCACCACCCAGCCTATATCGCTGCTTGGGATTGCCTGGACCCAGATGCAGGACCTTGCACTTGGTCTTGTTGAACTTCATGAGGTTGGCATGGGCCCACCTCTCCAGCCTGTCAAGGTCCCTCTGGATGGCATCCCTTCCCTCCAGCGTGTCAGCCGCACCATACAGCTTGGTGTCGTTGGCAGACTTGCTGAGGGTGCACTCAATGCCGCTGTCCACGTCGCCGACAAAGATGTTAAACAAGATCGGTCCCAGTACTGACCCTTGAGGGACTCCACTTGTCATTGGCCTCCACTTGGACATTCAGAAGATAACAGAAACAAGATCCATTTTATCCAAAGCTTCTCGGAAAAATCCTGTGTGGAATTGCAAACCTGTTCTACCTAGTCTTTTTAGTGACACATATTCTAAGCAAGGTAACTGTTCACTGCTCTATACAGTCTTCACTACCATTTTTAACTTTTTTTTTTAACGACAGTTCACAGCTGTGACAAAAGAGCCTGACTTCTGCAGGTGGACAGTAGCAAACCTGCAAAAGCCAGCAGCAGGAAAAGGCAACATTCCCAGCAGACACTAACAGCGTCACCACAGAACTCTGTAACCAAAAAAAACGAAAATAAAAAGGGGAAAAAAAATAAGGGAGGCAGGAGTAGCCAGGCTAAGAAAATTAAATATAAATATACACACACATATACAGAGTTTTGAAAATATGACATGACAAAAGAAAAAAAAAATATAGAAAAGAACCAATTAGTGAGGGGGGAAAAAAGAAGGCAAAAGCAACAAAAAGTAACATTTTATTGTAGTTCAGAGAAAATGACTTGGCATTTAGTGGGCCTACCATCCAGACCCACCAAACTTCAAAAATCTCACGTATCAATTAGCTTAGAAATCACAACTACAGCAACAGCATAGCAGGGAAAATTACTCCCTCACGACTGCAATCAGGGATGGAAACACGGAGGAGGGCACAATCACCATCTTTAATAAACACCAGCACTGAAGCAGCAGCTGGAAGGAGTGTGTCATTTGTCAGCGCATGACGGTTGGCCATGCACAAAAAGAAAAGAGCAAAGGAAAGAGAAAACCGTAATAAGAAAAATTGTCAAAAGGTGATCTTCAGATGATCACTTAATGGGAGTCAATACGGAAAACTGTTACTGGCTAACAATTCACTGGATAGCAGCTACGCAGAAAGACAGCAAACTAATGTAAGGAGGGATTTGTTTTGATTTGGTGGGGTTTTCTTGATTTTTTAATTTTAGATTATTACTTTGGTGATTACCAATTATTCTCATTAAAAGGTGTGGAGCCAACTGCAAATACAGGGATATTCAGTCCCCACAGTAAAGAGCAACTGTCAGATTGTTGCTGAGCTGAAGTGTGGGCTCTCTCCTCTCCAAAGAAGACATCACATAATGGGTTCTTAGTTTACTGCCCAGACCTCTCTATATGGAATAAATTACTAAGACTTTTTAAGGTCAATGAAAAGAAACAATTTATATTGCTATAGCCTACAGCTACATAGAGTAACCTATTGCTGACAGACCCCCAGTGCTGGTATCTAAAACAATTTCTAATAGCTGTGTGTTTGAATAAGGACCACCTTAAAGCATGTGCATTGCTCACACTTTCTTCAGGGAAGCTTAACAGGTTTTGCTGATGGTATCTTTGATAAATGGACCCACTCAAGGAACAATCCACAGCATCCATTCAAAAAGTCAGCATCTTGGTCAGACTGCAGGTTGGCATGTTGCCTCCTGCTACATAAATGACAGTAAAATTACCAATGGGACATTAGCTAAAATGAACAAATCTGAACAAATTACACAGATACCTCAGTAAAAATGTACAGGTCTGTCTATGTCATTTTTGCTGACAGCGCACTTTTTTTTTTTTTTGGAGACAGTTCCCCACCTTGGTCTTTGATACAGCCTCAAGAATGTAGCTACGCTTCACCCAAAAACATAGCATGGATTTCTTAAACCAAAAGTTTTCAAGGCCCAAGTGTATGTCCTGAACATCACTTGTGGTACAATAAGTTGTATCAGTGGACAAAAATAGGAATGGATAGGTTAGTTGTAAGGTGACACAAGTCAAGCTTTCCTCAAACAAGGAACTAACAGACTGCAATCAATTTGTCACAGTTGGGGTGAAATTTAAATCAGTGATTTCATTTCAGTAACCACCAAGGCTACCTCTAAACATCAATGGAGAAAGACAGGCACCTCCAAATTGTGATCCATTACATTCTGCAAGAGCTAAAACACTGTAAATTAAAAAATAATAATGATTAAAAAAAAAAATTCGGCCATGACTTTTGGAAACAGCCTATGCAAGATAAGGTGAAGAAAAGCCACAGCTCATCACCCCTCCACGGGACTTCTTAGAAGGGTGTAGCTCACATCAGCCAATGGATTATCACTCAGCTTTTTGAGAGCTTCCCAACAGATCAGCAGTAGTCCCCGAGAATCGCATTTAAGGTCACAACATTGCAAGGACCACTCAGTTTCCTCTTCCACTGTCATTAGGTCATCATTTATCCTGCCCAATCTCTCTGCACGTACCTCTCCCCTCTTTGAAGCGTGGAACTGAGAACATTGAAGATGAGAGATACTGTGAGTCCTTGGAAAACTATTACTTTGTGAACAGAAATGGAGATCTAATTAACGAGATAGTCTTCGTAATGATTGAGAGCAGAGTAAATAACTATACTGCTAAAAGAAACCTGAAATGGCTCTCATCCAGGTTTTTCAGTACCTGGTTGGAGACACAGAAAAATATAGTTGAGAAAGAGTAGACCCGAACATCATTTAGTATTTTCAGCATTTGGAGGAGTTTCCCCAACCTCAGCCCACTTGAGAGTTCTCTGTTCCTAGATACTAATAATGTTTATATTTCACATGTGAAAAATATAGTAAATGTTTAAAAATATTTATGTCTCCAGTTCACTCGGTAATTTTTGTTCAAGTGGGACAGTGAACTACATAGCATAGCCTTTAAATAGAAATATTTTTTAAAATATTAAAAAGTGACAAATTTCTTTTTATAGCTGTTGAAAGTCTAGTTGCAGAGCTGTTATACACAAAGTAAATAGAAATACTATTATTAGGAGGGGTGGTACTTTAAAATTGAAGAATCAAGATTATATAAAATGTTAGTGTTCTATAAACTTCTCACAACAGACAAAGATACGTCAAATCAGAAAGGCCCAAAAAGGCACTAAATCAAGCACACCTTCCTAGAAAGAACTATTGGGCGACTGGGTTTCGATTCATGTTTTTTTAGTGCAACAAACACAAGTTCACATGTAAATAATACAAATACTTACTTGTAAGGTAGTATAAAACTGAGATTCTCTGCTCAGGTTTCTACATCAAGGAGAAGCAGCCCAGCAAGGTACTTGCTGCCACAAACTATTACTGACCTTCTCCAATAACAGTGGAAGGAGTTCAAGTCAATAGCAATCTAGCACAAGAGGCCCTGGGAAGCCCATCAGTTACTGAACCTGAATGAGACAGTAATCGGTCCTGACACTCCTTCCAAAGCAATAATCACTGGACCTTATCACCTATCCTAGCTTTTTACCAAGGAATGCTGCTCCACAATATTATTTTGGTTGCAGAGTAAACCTGAAGAACATAACACAGCGTATGTTACCTGATTTGGAAAAATCTATACCATTTTCTATATACGGAAAAATTACATTCTCTATCAGCAACAAAACACCAAAGAGCTACAATGCATAACAATGTCTCTATATTTCCTTTCTTGTATCAAAGAATTCAGGTTTTAAATAAGTAAAACAACCACACATAATGATTGCTTCCTATAGAGAGAATTACAGAAGCCTCATCATGCATTTCATACAGTATCTTACAACTTTTTGAAGCATTTCAGTTAATTTCAACGGGTTTTTTTCAGTAAATCCTTTTTCTGTCAACTGCAAGTCCATGCTATTCCAACATGCAGAATAGGCATGAAATCTCAGCTCCTGGGTTACTGAAAAGTCCTACCATCTTGCCCTGTAAAAAGTGTAACATGCTTGAAATTTAAAAATAACTGACATTCATTTTCATATTCATATATATGCTTTTCAAATCCGTATCTGTAGGTTCATAGTACCTCCACAAATATTACAAACTTTATTATAAATTTTTGACAACAGCAAAATTCCTAATTTAGCATCAGATTGTTTGATGGACACCACATTTTCAAGTACATTCTTATGACTGAAGTCTAGAACTTTCAAACTGGTTTCTCCCATTGGAATTGTGTGATTACATCTATAGAATTTCTCTAGCTTCTTTTCACATCCTGTGACTGAAACTGTCCATTATGTTCTAGCTATGAAAGCATGCCTGTTTATGAGAACATCTAATGAGAGTGAAGCCTAGAATGGAAGGACATTTTCCCAAAGATTCTGGGTCATCATCATCAATGAGCAATCAAATTATCCTTGATTCTGCCATCTTTGGCCCTTTTTCCTCCCTCTTTTCTTCACAACTTGAATTCACAAGCAAATTTCCATTTTGCCCAAAACTTCCAGCTGCAACTTTGCTGTCAGGTTCTATCCTCTCAGGCAGGGGAGTCACCTAATTAGATTCACTTGATCAGACACAGACATCTTCAGTATATGTGTCTACATCTGAGGTTAGTCATCTAGACTCCATTAAGCGTTACTAGAGAGGCACTTCTAGATATCTAGTATAGATCAGAGGAACTACTCCTCTCCACTGACTACAAACAGATTTCAGGTGATACAGACGCCTGCAATGTAAAAGTGCAGTTTACTGTTCAAAGCTCTACATCTCTAACGACTCTTTGGAAATCGCCCACTGTCCAGCTAGAACACACTATTCAATTCCTAGCCTCCTTGTTACTACTTTTCTGCTTTCACTGTCTGTCATATCTACCTACTCTTTCTCATTTTATACTCAGAATATTTATAACTATAATATTTAACATTTGGATTAAAGCTATTAAAACCAACTAATGACGAACACTTTTTCTTAAAAAAAAAAAAAAGGTTTTGTTCTTCCACAAACCAATGTATTGTTGCAACTTAGCACTATAAAACATGTTTTCAAGTTCTGTATGTACATCAGATACATTTGGACATACTGATTTTCTATAAAAATACAATATTCATCCTACATATTCTTTCTGCATGTCTTTAGGTAGCTTAATGGAAATAATATATTGTTGATAATAATACATTGATTGTGCTTTTAAGACCCCTACGCAAAAATCAGTGAACTAGTGTAGAGGACCTAAACTGAAGACATCTTTTGATTGTGGTGCTTTCTTATGGATAAGATGGAAAAGTGCCTTTGTGTATACCTTATAAACAACTTCTACTTGAACTAGATTACAATAGTTAAAAAAAGTACACTAATTAAAGCAAGCTTGAGAAATAATATTACCTCTTGAAAATAACTCCTTCTCATTTAGCCATGAAAAGAATTCAGTGGGTTTTGCCTATTTGTTTTGCTTCCTGGTTTTATACACGATTTCAACTCTCAAAATAAACTTGAAAGACTGGCAAAGGAAAATACTGTTCTGTTCTTCAAACAGAGAAGTTGGAATAAAATTTTTAAAAAGAAGAAGATAAGCTCTTCTGCTTAATCAACAGTAAGACCCTGGTATCAGATTAGCCCAGTGCTTTGGAAGGAGAAGAAGCTGACAGCAGAAAAAGAAGAGCTGGTATAAAATCTGTACCTGCAAATCAGTATCTATACTTGGGCTAATGCAAAGAGTGGCTGCTGCAAGCGAAAGGCCCCTTAGGATGATTGCTGCTGGGTGCACATGTGGCCGCCCAGAGAGTCAGTTTTTGAAATGAGTATGGAGCAGGACGCTCAGTTAGCATAATTCCTTCTGGAAACAGTCTGTTTCTCAACTACAAATTTCTCTCAAGTATTTCTTGAATTCAGAGTCTTCTTCCACACTAGTGATTTTGTTCATTTTCTTACTTCCCTTGCTATATATTACCAGTTAGCTTTTGAATGGTCTCCAGCAAGAGGGGGTGGGGGGAAACATGCAAGCAAGGAAAGGAAGGAAGGGAAAAACAAGTGGTTAAACTTCCCCCTTCATGTCAGGTTATCTGTAGTGCAGTAAAAGAGACATTTGAAAAATAAAATCCTGCAAGGGAGAGAGATTATTATTGTCTAGGTTTATTTTTTTTTTTTAATTCTTCACAAAGCACGGTTTCTTTTCAGAAGGATTATAGTGCAAATCTGACTTTAGAAGCAGTACAGTCACTGGCTTTGGTTCAATACAAAAATACAGCATCCTGAAACATGGGCTTTGAAGAAAGCCCAAGACATCACCTGGTTCATCTCTTGCTTCAGAACTGCAACGTGAATAGCCAGATTGTTTCTAACAAAGGACGCTTCTTAAAATCCTCCAGTCATGGAGACTCCATGGCATCCCCTAACAATAACCCCAACCCTTACTGCAGTGCATAGATAGAGGGTTACAGTGTGTTACCATCTAAATGAAACAGACATGGAAAGCACGTTATCCCCCTCCTATTCCTTGTGCAGCTGCAGTAAGGGTGGGATGAGAGGGCATTCCTTAAATTGTGAGGACTAAATGATGGAGTAGAAACACCTCAAGTTCTCCTCCCGCACCTGAGCGCTAAGTTCCAGGGCAGCTGAGCAGCAGAAGGGAACTCTCCTTACTCAACGTAAAATATTTCATGATTGTGAAACTTACTACTCAAGCGGATTTTTGGTCCTGTTCTCTTAAAATTCTCATCAATCTCAAAGGTAATTTTTTTAAGTTTCTACATAAAAATACTTATAGACACAAGCCTAACAGGCAGCTTTCACCTCAAAAAGCTGAACAGCTCCATGTTGCACGTACAATCTATCTTTGACAACATTTTTCACAGATACCTCAAAAGCTTTGTGCAGGGGAGGGGGAAGCAATTTGATGTTTATTTCCAGACATTATTAATTAAATGTTGCCTACTCTTTTTGTAAAATACCAAAAATTAACTTTCACTACTCACAAAAATATGAGATATTTATCAAAAGTCTGTACGTCTTTATCCTAATTTGTATCTGGTTTAAGTTAGCAATATTATTCTATAGTATTCGCAGTAACCAAGTCACTTCGTAGTACCAATTAACTTCTCTTTTTCTTAAGTTTGATTCACAAAATTAGATAAATGAATGCAGTACATACCAGAATAACCAAATTTCATTAAGAATTTTGTGCTACCTTAGCTAAATAGCAGCAAAACCCAGTAAAAGTAATGTAATATTCAAAAGATAATGTAGGGTACTGTAGTTGTCTGCCAACTCCACCAACATTAACTCACCTACAAAACATAACAAAGAAAAATAATTGAGTAGTCCTCCCTAAATGTCAATTACATACTGTGCAATAGCTGAAGTTTCAAACTACCAAGAAAAACCAACATCTTGTATGAGTCAATATTTTATCCAACAAGACACTATCCCATATTTAGACAAGAAATGTGTCACTTCTTCAAAGTTTCCTCCCCTCATTCTGCCGTAAAAATGTCTTTCCCATAAGCATCCACCAGATTTTATTACAGATTTCCATCACAACTTCTATTTCTCACAAAAAAAAAAAAGAAATTAAAAAAAAAAAATTCACATTACATGTATACAATAATAATACATCAAAAGGCAACCAAACACGACCCACACCATCATATCCTGCCCTGTGAAGTGCTACTCAGTTGGGATGATTACCGCTAATATACCCAGTAGACTGCTGTAGTAATGGCTTAAAATAGTATATATTTACTTCTACTATATGCTTTACATTTTCACAAACTTCTTCATAACAAGTTTCTTCAACTACTTGTTAATCCACTGATATTCTCAATGCACCTATCCTCGTTACATCCCTGCAGTCACATCCACTTATCTTGCACTTACTGGCCATAATGACCACCGGCCAGCTGCCTACAGTCACCTGACTGTGCCGAGGAATCCTGTTAATGCAGAGAAACAGAAAGTTGCAGGTATTGCCATTGAACGCGGTAACTAGACCTAAATTTAGGAAAGTCAGACAAAGCTTCATCGTCTCTGGCCCTTTGCAGTACACCACATTGTTACTGAAACAAAACCTGGTCAGTTGTTAAGCCTCTCCGGTTTGGCCACCTCACATTCTTAAACATACTTTAGTGAGCAACCTTGCCTCATTCCAGAACTTAAAAGCCAAAATCAAATTTAATGATTAACATGCTGATTAAATGAATGGTTAACATCACCAAGTTACAATGCACTGCAATGTTTTTTCTTTTCTCTCAACAACTGTATCAAGAATATTTACTCTTCAGTTGAATAACATTCACTAAGCACTTCATCAAGCAAACCCAACAACATTACAGCCCATTTATTTTTCACTTTGGCCTAAAGCCAGAACCAGTTTAAATATCTCACCATCTTTCACCCTGCAAGTAATCACGTTAATATGCATCTCCCTTCCCCCAATTCAAACAGTACCACATATGTACTTTGCGTTGCCGCTTGGTAATACGCGTTACAAAAAATACACCACCACCCTCCCCAAAAAGAGAATAAATTAGCCAGAAAAACTCTCTTGAAATCTCAGAAATGAGGTCACAGCATCTCCTATTATAGCCTGAATTTTACCAAGGCCTTCATCAGCAATCAAGAGCATTCAGATATTTCAGAAGACAAGTTTTGAGACAAAGTTTTTCAGTGTAAAAGAAACCAAAAGGAAAATGCGGCAACAAACAGAATTAAACAGAAAAGCAACAATGAAATGTCCAGAAAACAAGTACAGAACGGCTGAAATTTGGAGTTCTGTACATAGAACTTTTGGAAGACAATATTGCACGCAGATGCCCTGGTATCTCAGAAGCAGTGAATTCATGACCTTTCTTTATCATACACCTTTATCTGGGTAAGCTTTTACCCATTCTCTTTCTCTTCAAGTGCCTTTCTGGGAAACTCACACAAATCATCAGCTTAACTTGACACTCCTTCAAATAGGGTTGAAACCAAGCAAAAGTCTCAACAGTTGCTGAGAAATGACCAGGCACACAACACGAGCTCAGCATAATGAGGAAAGCAGACTGCCATCACGGTTGTGTGGACAAAGAGAGCAATCGTACAGCTAAAAAGTTTGAAAAGTGGCAGCCTTCTTACCAAACATAGCATCCTCACATGTCATGAACACATCTGCAGTCCAGATTCATAGAATCATAAAATGGTTTGAGTTACAAGGGGCCTTAAAATCATCTCCTTCCAACCCCTCCTGATATGGGCAGGAACACCTCCCACTAGACCAGGTTGCTCAGAGCCCCATCCAACCTGGTTTTGAACACTTCCAGTGATAGAGCATCTATAACTTCTCTGGGCAATCTTTCCCAGTGTCTCACCACCCTCAGAGTAAAGAATTTCTTCCTTACATCTAATCTAAATGTACCCTCTTCTAGTTTAAAGCCATTACCCTTTGTCCTGTCACTACCTGCTCTTGTAAAAGGTCCCTCTCCAGCTTTCTTACAGGCTCCCTTTAAGTACTGGAAGGCAACAATAAGGTCTTCTCGAAGCCTTCTCTTCTCCAGGCTGAACAACTCCAACTCTTCCAGCTTGTTCTCATAAGGGAGGTGCTCTAGCTCTCAGATCATCTTTGTGACCCTCCTCTGGACTTTCTCTGACAGGTTCACGTCCCTCTTATGCTGGAAGCCCCAGAGCCGATCTCAAAATCGGTCCTTAAATTAGGTGGCCTATTTACCAAGTAACCCTTTAAAAGCTTTGTAAAAAGGAATCCATGTCAATGCCCAATATTGTAGTCTTTACTGTCTTGACGTAAAATTTTGCTAAAACATCTCTCAGTGTGGTTTACAGGTTTATTTTCAGATTCTCTTTAATTCCTTAAATTCAGGACATTGTTTTTTGTACGAATCAGAAGCATTTTTTATGATTTACAACAAAACCTTGAAGAAAATGACATGATGGCAGAGTGCTACAGGAAGGACTTGAGACCTTTAGCATCTGTCACTGGCCAGGAAAGGCAGTCTGCCTAAAATCCTGCCTGCCAAAGTCACCGCAATTTACAGAACAGCGCTTTACAGCATCTGACAGCATTCTGCTTCCTGCTTAAACACTTCTGAAGGGAAAGTTCCCCTAAGTAGGTCTTGTTACCAGTTTCAGATGATAACTCAAGGAGGAAATTAAACTCACTGTGTTTACTACGATACCAATGCAAAATACATAAAAACGCAACTCAGTATTTTAAAGATATTTCAAAGTACATAGAAGACTACCATCAAAAATAAAAAATCTGCTGTTATATACAGCAACATTTGATTTACTTATGTATATTTATTACAGTTCTAGAAAAAAAAAATCAAACTGGTCAGAAAAAACATCAGAAGAATTCACCAAACACTCAAGAATGTATTTTATATGCAAACAGTGATTTCGTCTGTATATTCTGCTGGTGGGATATACTTGATTATGGAACAGGGTTAAATGGAAATTATAGCAAGTGTTCACTTCGGTTCTTAAAAAAATACATTCAACAAACTACATCTCCTTTTGATGTTTTTTTTTGTATATTGTTTCCTTTTTTGTATATTGTTTCTTTTTTTGTATATTAGCTGTCTGAGAAAATTGTGGGGTTTTTTTTCCTCACACAGCTAATACACTAACTGTTCTAGGAGTTGCTCTGGAGGGGAAATAAATTATTTGTGCAGCTCTTTGACAAGACAGTTGATTGTTGTGGCATGTTTACTCCCAACATGAACTCCAAAATGTCATATTGTGCCTCATTTAGCCTTGCTTGTTTAAAACCGTGCCAACATGACAACTTGCATGCTTTCAGCAAACTGTTGTATTTCTCTCGGCATCGCTGCATGTGCACAGTCAAAAATATTTTGCTTTTGTTCTAAGCTGCTGACATGTTTCAGTTATGCTTTGATTAATACATGCTCGATTACATATCATCAAGAAGTTACATTAAAGTGACAGGACTTCAGAGATTTAGAGATACGCTGTATTTAAGATTATAAATTTTCACAATTGAAAATAAAATTTCTCAAACCTATTGATTATATACTTTTAGTAAGAAAAAAAAAGTTTCAAGTCTTTTCTCAAAAGACACCATTTTATGTATCTAATTTTAATTTGAATAGAGGGGAAATTGTAAATTCTACTTCTGTAGTGGTTTCCTCAGTTGCTCTTTGCTGTGTAAGAAGGCAAACGCCTTCCAGTGTCCACAGAAGGCAGCCCTGCCCAGCACACATGCAGAAGTGACCAAGAACAAGGAGAGACAGGCTCTCTCCTTGTCTACTTCCTATGATCTCAGAACAAACAACACTTTTTCACACCAGTCTTTCTGAATGCCATTGATTAAAGCACAAGAACAAAGAATTTAAAATTAGCCAGACATGACTCGTCTTCCATTAGCTAGGTTTGAAGAAAAAACTGGGCCCTTTGAAGGAAAGCTCAGAAATGATAATCATTCTGTTATTTCTATTTTGTTATGAACTCTCCATATAAAATACACAAATAAGTAAGTATTTAAGGTTTTGTTTTCGCACAGCCAAGATAAGCAGCTGTGACATTTTCTCATGGGAAGGGTGCTTCCTTCCCAGCAAAACAATCCAGGTCATCTGTCACTACGATGGCATCAACTCAATGCAGCAGTAATTTATTTTTAAAGACTTACTAATCCAAATTTAGTGTACTCTACTTGTGAAACCTAGAAAAAAAAAATTTAGAATTTATTTTTGTGACCGTTATCCTTTTTCAGGTTTCCTATTCACTGAAAGACAGATTGTGCAACTCTGTTACATCTCTAGTTCTGGGTTTGACCCTCTATCTAAACATTACTGGCATGCTGACAGTTGCTGGCAATATCAAAGAACTCACCAATTTCAGGATCCTGAAATAACTTCAGTAATGAATCAGACTTTTTTTCATTCCACTGCTCCTTTTTTTTTTTTTTTCCCCATCCTGCCTTCTCCCCACCATTTTCATACTGTCCACAAAGAGCTGTCCCTCGGCTTCAGAGAGCAGGTGCACGCCAGCTGACGGCAGCCTGGTCCTGAAGCCCCCGTGCTCCTGCCCAGCCACCCTCCGGCTCCAGCCCTTCCTGCCAGAGAATCCCTGGGCACTTGGAACTGAACACAGCAGAGACAAGCTGCTGCAAAGCCAGGAAATGCAACTCTAAGGGTCTACTTCAAGGCAGCAATCAATTGCAAGCAGAGTGCCATTGACGGCAGACACCGTGATATTTCTGCTGCTTCCCTTATTTTAACACATGAACTGCGCAATCCTGCTTGCATCTCTGCAAAGTACAGACAAAAAGACCAACAACTTGCAATTACTTCAGCCACACTTCACTGGTTTTGTGCGAACGTGGTTTGGCCGCTAGTATATACTGACCCAAAACTTCTCCCACCACTACTTAACTCATCTGCTGAAGAGATGCAGTAGGTGTTAAGCCACTGGTTATCAATCACGAGTCACTCTGCTTGCATACAGCATGAATGTGCCTTAAATAAGCAGGTAAGAGTATGTCCAGGTTTAGTTATAACAACAGTGTGGAAAAGATGAGAAGAAAGCAACAGTAGAGATGTGGCAAAATTATACTGACAATGGTCATACGACTTGAAACTTAGAGACAGCATGGGGAAATGCTTGTGGAAGGGCTAAAATTGCTTTAACAACAGCACCCCTCCTTGAGCAAAACCATGCCTGGTGGATCTGGATGAATGATGGGAGACTTGTGGTCCTTGACCAGACATCACCTGTGACTTTATTTCATAGAATTCCTAGCAATATGATTTTCTTTTTACATTATTACTGCATAACTCTATGGCACACATTCATGTAATTCAATAAAACTGACGAAATAGCCTGCTCTTTTCCAATAGCCCTGCTCTGCAGTATAAGTATAGCTCTCTAACATACATATTTTACCTAGTTCCTCTTCAGGGTTAATTACCTTGGGCAGATCTTTGTGCTAACATAGCAGTACTGCTTTTAGTATTTGCACAAGCTTGTTTAGAGCCTCTTGAGTGCATCTCTGCAAAGCACCGCACTGTGCCTCAGGGACATATCCTGAGAGCTGCATTCTTGTAAGTGCCTTGAAGCTCTGCACCAGCTCCCTAAGTGAAAGCTGGATGCCTATATTCGTCCTCTAAGCACTTTTAAAACACCTACTCTCAGTTGTGTTTTATCCAAAATAATAACGAAAATAATGGTTCTCACTTCAGTAGGGTGCAAAATCCTTAAACAGCAGATGAGGAATTACAGTGAGGAAAGTCCCAGAGAACAGGCCTAATACACAACCACTGAATTCAATAAACAATTACAAAGACAATCTGAGAGCAAATTCTCAAAACTTTCACACAGATCCCTAACTCACATTAATAATACGGGATCAACACTGGAAAGGCTAGAGACAAAAACAACAAAATCTTCACTAGGTGTTCTTCTTGTCATGGGAATCCCTACTCAACTTCTGTATAGTGTAACATAGTAGTAATCTGCGACAGAGCATAAAGGAAGCCAGAAGACGGATTCAAAAACTATTAAATATATTAGCGAAAAAAAAAAAATTCATTCAGAACAGTTCAAACACAAAGAGAACTTTAACTGAGGAAGGACCATGCCACAAAGTGCCGGAAACTAGGAATGTATGACAGAAGTCCCCCATGTTCTTGACATATCCAGATATTCTTTCCTCAAGCATCCGTCACTGGCCACTGTTACAAAAAGGATACACACTGCATGGAGCTTTGGTTTTCTCTGTGCGGCTGTTTCTATGATCTTTACTCAATATATTAATACAGGCTACCAAGGAAAGAGGAATCCCAGCTAACAACACATACCTCTCTTTACCCCTTGCAAGATCATAATCCTCAATTCTTAAAGCAGATGAGCTGAGACACACGAGTTTAGATACATTCTTCCCATTGATAAACATATCCATGTGGAAATGATACACAGAATTAACAGGCTTTGTAAGGTGACAAGTGAACAGAAGAAAGGAATATAGCAAGGACCTACCCCCAGCCTCTACTTTACCAACAGCTAAGAGCACTGGTGTGGCTTAATACCTTATCCCTGGATACAGGTTGCTGCTTCAGTATAGCCTTCAGTTTCAATAAATTATTCAAATATGTGTAATAGACATTTTCACAAACTATTTCTCACGGATGTTCTTAAATTTGAGCATAGCTCACTTATCTAACTCCTTTGACACACAGCAATTTGACCTCTGTTCGGTTTCCTTTCTGGAAAGAGCACAAGAAGTAATCTTCGTTCGGATGGAATGAATCATAAATATTTCAGTGTTGTGCAAAGCCAAGTAGGAAAACAGTTGTTTTCTTAGTATGAGACAAAGTAATATTGTGCACAAAACACATAGGGGCAGAGCCTCAGCTGTTTTGAGCCTGCTTGTTTATAGTAATAGCAACAGAACAGCATCAATTAACACACACAACAAGACACCAAGAGCTTTCAACGGAGGCTGCATGAAGACACATGAAAAAGCCGTGCTTTTAATTTTCCCCTCCTGAAGTCAACAGATCAAAGCAGCTCTAAAGTCAGCTATAATTTGCACCTTTTGCACAATTACCTCTCCTGAATGATGTCATTTCCTTCCTACTTCCCACAAACAGAGCATACCACGAGAATTAAGCCTTCTGAAACTGAAGCATGTGAACAGAGCTCTTAAAGGAATGGCAACTTCAATTAGCAGCCGAGCTTCTTTTTACTATCAACAGTAAACTCTTTATTAACTGATGAAGTGAGATGTACAGCTGCTCAAATCAAATAGAACACAGTCTCTAAAATCAGCATGTCCTTTTGTAATGGGAGCACACAGGAAAAAGGTCTGGGAAGAAAATATTATTATAGGAAAAAAAAAAGATATATCTCTCAACAGCTGTCATAGGGCTCACTCTTAGAGGATGCCAAATGCAATGGAGGGCCAAATGACAGGGGTGGAATTCCAGTCTCCTTATCAGCAAGATGTAGGAAGGAGAGGAAATGGATCAAAAAGACCCTGAACTGCATAGCCACTTCTATCAGAAAAGAGGGCTGACAAGCTTAAAACAGTCACAAACAAAACCATGTTAACTCCAACTATAATAAACACAATTCCAAAAGCCCTGTGCCCTGACAAAGGAACAGCAAGCAGAGAAGAGGCGGCAGAGAGGCTAATTTCCATGCTGAAATAGTCATTTTGGGTGTCACTGCGAATGTGTACAAGGATTGTGAGGATTTGTTAAACACAGCAGGAAGACACACCAGGATCCAACCATCCAGGATGCAAGCATCAATATTAACAGCATACTTGGTCAAGAAATAGAAGGCCTCCTTTGGAAATTTAATCACGCTTTCTGTTCAAAGGCATTTTGTGTAAGGCTTTGATAATCTCCAGTTATTAATTCGAGTATCCTGGGGCACATGCCAGATTTACACCTGCACATGCAAGTCACTAACAATAATCCAGCATAAGATACTGACAAGTAGAGTTGAAGTATGAAGATACAGGACACTGACCTGTAGTGAAACAGAATTTGACACAGTAGATTGAAAGTTATCCACACTTTAAATTAGATGAATACTTATGTATATTCACTTAACAGCAAAGTAAATGCAAACTTCTGATAACTGCCTGGTATATGTTTGCTACTACCAATTATACTGTTACCAGTGTTACGGTCTCATCTTTATAAACAAAGGTATTTATTGCTTGCCTTGTATTACAAAAAAATATCCTAACCAGATATATTTAAGAATTATATCACAAGTCAATTCAAATAATTAACACGGTTTTGTGTTCACTTCTAATGCATACTGCTGCTGTGCCAAGTTTGTTAGAAATAAGCAGCAACATTCCTTTCATCGACTACACATTAAATGCCCTGTATGGAATGCAGACCAATTCAGTGTCAGGGCTTTTAATCTGTTGGGGGTTTTTTTAGGCAGCATTTGTCTGTTGTGTTACTCAGAAATCAGCAACAGCAGCATAGTTTTCTCCTTTCACAAAACTTTGCATTTAACTGCTTGCTCTCCTCACGACAACATCACAAGAAAACTCTTTTTCCAGGGAGAGGGGTGATCTGAATACTAACAGCTGCCGCAGTTGTTGGTCTGGTTATTCAGCAGCAAAAATGAACCATCCAATATTAATACACAATCTCTCCCTTCCTACTGCAAGAAAAATAAAGTCCTTGCTACTACCATGAAGGAGAGTCATCAGTATTTCAAATTAAAGTATCAAATTCTTTAAACAAGTCAGAGAAAGGTAGTTACATGTTTGTCCACTACTCATTGGCAGCATTGTTCAATGATGCTAATGCCTTTTTATCTCAAGTCTGGGTTTGAATTGAAATTGAGCAGGACCAAGGACACTGGCTTCAATTGGATGGGTCTGAAGAGAGTCGTTGACTGATTTGTCCATCATCACTATCAGAAAAGAAAGGTTTGCTAATCAGCTGTAAACCAATCTGGTTTGACATTTGGCTGAGCCACTAGTTGCAGGCAAAGTTGCACTCCCTTCACCCAAGAAAGGCTTCATATCCCTTTTCATGAGCCTCTTTCAGAACAGCCAGCATCTCTGACTGAGCAAGGCAGTTAACTTGATTTAATAAAGGCAGACTGTTCACTTTCAGCTTAAGAACTCAAAGAATGCTGTCTGGCTCCATTCTAATGGGCCTTCATGATGTTACTATTTAAAAATCCAGAGGATAGAGACTCCAAAGGCCAGGCTGTTAGCTGGGAATTAATTTGAAATAATAAATTCATAGTCCCATCCTTTCTCCCTATGAGCATAGCTCAGCCACCCAAGTCCAGAAGAGGCAACTCCCTACTCCAGCACCTGGGAGCTCCACTCCACAGCAGCAAAACCCACCAGCTGTCAGCTCAGGCAGGTTGAGATCTCTTTGCTGCAGAGGAGCAATGACAAAAAATAAAAAATAAAAATGACAGTCAGAATTGAGCCATTGGATAATTGAAAGTGTGTTAGTGTTTACACATCTACCTTTGCAACTCCTTTGAGAAAACACATGATACAGAACTAAACAAAAATTTAACAACTTTTGACCTTGAGCTTAAGAGGACTTCTGTAAAAAATTATTTGCACAGCTCTCAAACTAGCACAACGACAGAGAAGCATTAGAAAGTGAACTGAGCCCTCAACATTACCATTCAAGAAAGCATTTTCTTAAGTCTAAATAATTTCACACGAGACTTTTTCTTAGCTGCAATAGTGCATCCGCACTCTTATACTGCATGCCAACAAGACGCCTGATTCTGAAAAGATAAAGCAGTTCTGTCTTGAAAAGTCTGTAGTGTGAAGAGAGATACTAAACTGGACACCTCACAGAGAGGCAAAAAGGAGCAATCCTGGTTTGCTATCTCGTCAGCTCTCTAAATAGCCTTCTCCCTTTCCTAGAAGTTCTCTCTCTTCTTTGGTAGGACATTAAATGCAGTGAAAGTGTTTAGATCTCAACGCAGACAGCAAAGGTCTAATCTGTTATTAATATCAAGGGTGGTTAAACGCATATAGGAAATAATATAGGAAATTATAAAGGACAGTCCCTACAAGACCAAAGTAACAGGAGAGCAAAAGGGGAAACAAGAGCCAAGCTGCAGATATTTCCTTCAGCGTCATACAGAGCTTGCATAGAGTACTAAACATTTCCACTCATGAAAAGCAGAGACACACAAAGAGAAAAGCAGCACAGAGAGAGAAGATGAGAGAAGAGCTTAACGAGAGAAGATGCTAATCATCATCAGACTATCAGCACTCTTCAAGTTGAAAACATTACCTTTCCGAGACAAAGGCAAAATTCACACATCACAAGCAAATGCACTTTAACCTTTTGAAAGCTAATAAGAGAAATGTCTTCAGCTATACAAATACAAAGGATAAGAAATGATAGTAGGTAACAAATTCAGAACATTTAAAATATAGCTCAGGAATATTGTTCCAATAGTAAAGGGACAGCAAATTTTAGGCCTTCTATTTTACAAGTAATTCTGGCAGCACTTAAACACAAACCAAAACCAACAACAGAAAACACAAACCTCATTGATTTTCTTGAAAAAACATCTACAGTTACTCTAAGTCATTCCCATGCCCCCAATAACAAATACAGCAACTCATCAAAACCATTAAATAACTGTTCACAGAACAATAATACAGAATTTAAAAAAAAAAAAAAAATCAGAAACCTAATGAAACTATGAGTATGAAAAAGCACCCCACACCTCTCTCATCACCATATAAACACTGTTCTGACTGTTACGTCTTGATAGCGGTCCTAAGAGATCCATCCCATACAGAAATGTAATCAAAACGGAAAAGTGAATGTGTGGGCCTGCATTAATCCTTCTCTTTGTTACATACTAAAGCTATTAATTTACAATTAGTTCTTAGATTAGAAACTTAAGATTTTATTTCATAAATACCACTGGGAATTAGAAGAAACTGCAGATGGAATTAATTGGATTTGAAGGAAGAGAAAGGAGAATTGTTTCTAACTCGATAGCTCAAACCAGTGTCATCATCTCAGTGTTTTCCATTATAATTACTGTTATTATGGTATGTACATCTGGTTAAAACAAGCCACAGAATCATCAGCAGCAGAAGAGAGTAGTTAGAGCCCATGATCTGGCTAGATGATAGTTCTTTACAGTCAGACTTTGTGCTTCACCCTAGCTACTCTTGAGGTTGTCTGGAAAATCCTGTGCATCTGCTCACTCCACATAGTATCTCTCCTAATGTGGAAACAATTCAGAATCAGAAGCAATACGGTAACTGCCAGGTAGTGGACTGTCCAACAGATGCATTAAACAAAAAAAAACAAAAAAAAAAAAAAGTTACTCACTGCTAACACATCACATGCTCTCTCTGAGTAAGAAATAATTGAGAGGCATATAGAAACGAATAGCAGGATCTCACTTTTAAAACAGAAAAAAATAATTCTATTAGAATTACACTTTGTGTCTTATGAGTAATGTTATTTTCATTCCCAACTGAATAACTTTCTTTATCAAAATTGAATCCTGTAAAAATTGCTTTTTCATTTCAATAAAAGAGCAAAAAATTTTAAGTACCATTTCTGAGAAAATCAAATGCAAATATTTTTATTTTAAGAAACACTACCTCACCTTCTCAGATTTGTAATTGTCTTTGACACAAAGCATTATTAGACACCATCTTGCACCAATTGTTGCATCATTAAGTACTTTGGAGTGGTCTCCTATAATCTTTCTTTCCTCAGAGATATCTAACTTCTCAGAAAGTATTTAAATATTCATTAAGCCAGAGGTCAACACAATTAGAATGAGTCTAGAGTGAATTTTAGACTCTTACTTAGGAGGCAGGACAAAAAAAAAGAGAAAAAAATACACATGGCTTAAGTATGGGAACATGCCATCCCCAATACTCCCTTCCTGCTACCTAGAGTGTATTAGCAGTGAAACATGGGAGTTCAGCCTGCTCGGGAACAGAAACCTGCTTCTCAATGTCCTTCGGGTCAGTAAGGGAAAGTGCTGGGAGCACAAGAAGGCAGCACCACACCAACTCTGTTCAGCATTGAGCTTTGACTCCTTCTACTTTTTGTCATTCATTGATAGATAAAGCCTGCAGAGCCGTTTTCTGAGGGCAGGGGGAACAACTTTATCAGAAAGCACATCAAATATTTTCCTTGTTTAAAATTCTATGGGCGTATTTGCACGGGGAAAATTGTGAACACTGAGCCAAAGTGGCTTCAAGTGTGAGTTTAAAATGCATTAGTTAAAACATATTAAACCCCCATGTGGACATTTTCATTCGTAAGTCAAGTGGCCTAGTTTAATCTGATTTAATTAATATGTTATAAATTCACCCACTTGTTAATTAAACTTCACTTTCCTGAGCATGCCCATACAGTCACTCTTTCTATAAAGGGCTGTGAAACACAGGCCCTGCAAGCCTCTCTCCTGGGTTATGCACTGGGTTTTGTGTAAGCCAGGACTAGTGCAAGGGGACAGAATTGCGCCTGCATTCAGAGCCCAAGCCTGATTACAGAGGAGCTGGAAGTAGGAGGGAATTAGGATGCTTTTAACCTCCATGTGCAAGCCTGGACAAGCCTGAACGAGACTCACAGGAACAAAGCTGCTGCAGAATAACTGGTGTGATATGGAGTTAGGCACAGGAACATTGCTAAGAAGATGGGAAGCTGTATTACCTGAATACTCAAGATGACTAATCTGAACAAGTATTGCTTTTATATCTTATGCATGTTTTATACAAGATTCCAATTTATAATGCTCTTTTCTGCTGTGTTTTGTTTTCTTGTTTCTATTTACATGTTAGTGGGACCAAGAAATTAAATTCAGTACCCGTAACCAAAGCACAACACTGCAAATAAAATCAGACTATAAACGCTAGTTCTAAACACCATAATCCTATTTTCTAGTCCTAGGTTTTTCAAAGCACTGGTATCACTCATACCAGTCTCGTAAGAGTAGGCAAACAGGCACTGAGATAATATACACACAAAAAAATAGTTCATCTATAATTTATTTATTCCTCTACTGCAGCATCTGTAGTACTGTAACTTTAGTGTCATAGGTAAAAAATTATTCCACCATGTAAAGACACATGTGTTAAACTGGATTCCTTTTCTACACATTACGGTGTTTGGTGGTAAAAACAGCATCTTTCTGTCCTCCCTTTGCTCAACTGCAAACAGCTCCTATCTCCAGTGACACTAATTCACTACTCTGATGGCTGTCCTAAGGCCTATGTAAAAGAGTTGGTAGTTTCTCTTCCTACTGGGCAGGTCTCCAAGCTGTAAAGCTACTGTTCACTTGTCACTAATTGATACCCTTGGTAGTCCATTAGGGAAACTATGGAATGAATAAGCACCTCTCAGTGGTAAAAATATGCTCAGGACATGGTAAAAAGATTGCAGCGCACTGGCAAAAGAGCATGAGAAAGGCTTCACTGCTCCTCATGCTCTAACCATTCAGAAGATAAATAGAGGGCTTCATTCTTCAGATCTGTCACTTTGGCATCTTTCATAGCAATAAATTAGCATTTAAGAAAAAGCTACAGGAAAATGAATTATTCCTGCCAGTGACAAAACCCTATTCTCACACATAAACATAACAAAGGACAATCACTTCATAAAATATTCTCTGAAAAATAATGTATTATTCATACGCTGAATCATGTAAAATTTCTCTGACCTTTTATGCATAGCTTTTTCTAGATGTCATTAATTGTTTCATAACTTTCTTGGATTTTTCATTCTTTCAAACTCCTCAAAATTAATGTTAAGAAGTGATCTGATCTTGTATTTTAAATCATCATAAAAATCGTTCTACTAGAAATCCGAGAGGGAAGTAATTGTTATTTTGCTGTTGAGGTAAATTTTTTCGTTTCACTTCTCCAGTTTCTCCCAATGTCTATTTATAAAAGATTCACTAATTGTTAAATAATTCTCTAGTTTGATTTTTGGCTTCTTTTGTATAATGTATTGCTAAATTATATTAACTTCCTTAACAAGCATTTCAGTAGAGATATTTAATTTCCTTTGTGACTAATTCAAACAAGAAAGACAGTACTCATTTACAGCATCTAACAATCTCAAAAATTATTGCTCAGTGCTAAACAGCTGGAAATAGTAATACTAAAACTGTGCCAAACCTACAGTGACAACTCAAGCATTTAAACTCAAGCTATTACATTTGATATCATGATGGCACGTTCCTTTTACACTTGCAGACAACCATGCTTATCTCATCACTGCTGCCACTGAATAGTTACACTGATCAGAATTTGCCCTAAAAGGAACACGCACAATTTCCATCAGTTTTGTACATGATTTTTGTTAAATGTGCAATGACATAATTTTGCATTTTTTCCTCAGGCAAATGCAGCAGCCAGTCTGCCCATGCATCGAGTTGCTCCCAGGCTGTAACATTATCTCACGCCTGCAAAACCTTGTACTTCTCTGACATCAGTTGAATATGGGAGTAGCTGGAAGACTGTCAAATGCAGCTCAGTGAAATAACACCCTTACAACTTCTTATTGATAGCCCCAGTCAGTATCAAGCCATAAATTGTAGCAGTCGCCATAAATCACAGCCATGCAGCAAGCAGTATTTAACACAAGATTTCCAACAATACAGCTGATTACAATTAGACAGAATAATTTCTAAAGATTCACAGAAACAAAAAAAAATAAAGTTGGAGAAAGTTTGAAGTCATACGCATTCAAAGTAGGGTTAAAAAAAAAAAAAACAACTGTCTTTGTCTATTTTTTCAAGGCAAAAAAAAAGAAACAAAAGGAACTCAGTTTTCATTTCAATAAGAGTGGCTTAGAAACTTTTACAAATGCTCTGCCCCTACTGAAATAATACATCCTATTGTACCAACTGCTGAGCACCCAGCAGTAAGCGACACTCAGCAGGAGCAGCAGCTTTTCAGCTTTTCTCATAGCAGGTCAGCTATAGACATACACATATTTTCTAAACCTTTACCATTCAAGGCTGCTCAGCAATTGCCAGGGCTTTCCAAGAACCTCCACTGCACATACATGGTATCTAACAATACAATGCAGACATCACATTCAAAAATGGAGTTAACCATTCACTAGTCTGCACTTCTTTGTCTTCTCCCTGACCTGTGGTAACTTTACTCTAGCATACAAGGAGGAAAAAAAAGAAACACTAAGACAGGTTCAAAGTCAACTCAAAATCACTTTCAGAATGAGAACACTAAAAATTAAACGAGAAGTCCCCAAGATGCTGCAGACTGCGCCTGTTACCCTGGTTGACATGGAAATTACTTTCTTTACCACCTCTAAAAGAGTTGATGATACCTTAGAGTACGACACAAAACTGCAAACACAAGACTTTGAATGTCTTGACTTATTCGAGTCACTGATGGAAAATTCTGATTACCTAGTGGCAATTCCCCTCTGGATGTGAACTTCTTTTTCATTTATTATAGAGATAAATAAGTAGGTTCTGCATTTTGCAGTCTTACACACAGAATAAATTCTGCAGGACTTTATCTTACTACATCCGTTTTCCACGATTCCACAGTTATGTTCTGGTAGAGATACTGGCACAGTATTTCAATTATTCGTTTGAGATGGATAGCTCAAGGAGCCACAGAAATGATGCAAATGCACATTACTTGTACAGTGACATCTGAAACTACACCACAGCCCCTGCTTCAGCTTGACAAGATGAAGAAACAGATCAGGCATACCCTGCGTAGGACTGTTAAGATAATACTACTACAGTGTGTGGGAGACAAAATACTTCACTGCAAGGAAAATCTGACAGTGGAAAATTCCACTCCCCGCATATTTTAAAGGTGAACTTGGATCTTATACATGAAAAGTTTTCAAACTGGAAAACAAATTCAGTCAGTATACCTGTAACAGAAGAAACAGAAGTTAAATCAACAACTTGATTTTGCCTCATGAATTAGTGAAACCTTTCGTAACTCTCAAGTGTACACATCTCACATTCACAACACAAAAACAAAGATTAGCAGCTAGGGAAAATATGCATGTTTATTGTGCATTCAACAAAAATGCATGGCTTAATGCAGATCAAAACAACTATCCTCATGCATGTTGTAGCCTGACTCCATTTTCGCCTGATTTTTCACCTGTTTCACCCTATGCTACTCTTTTAAAGCCATCTCTAGCTTTAGCAGTTTTGACCTCTGATACAGACATCTTGCTTCTGCATATTTTAATGCCTACAGAAAATGTGTGGATCAGCCTTCCCATTTTCATGAGCTCCATTAGTTTCCACATCTTTCATGAACCAGTTAAATTTTGTGGCCTTTCTCTAAGCCTTTCTTGCTGTCCTTTGCGTAGGAGTAGCCTTTCCCCACTATCTCTGCACCAGTCTCCCCAAACTCTAAATTGATACTCTATTTTTCAGCAGGAATTACTGGCTGAAACCAGCACAAGTATTCAACCATATTACACTGCTTATTATCTCTTGTCCGCATGTAGCAAGAGCAGTTCAAACTGAGCAGAGTTTACTGTGAAGTCTTTCCTGTCTTGATACAGTCTGGAAGTTAAATACTATTTAATATACACACAAGGACATCTCAGAGTGCAATAATAAAGTTACTGCACTTTGTGTGATTTAGGAAAATTCAGCTTGCAAAGCTTAACAACTGAGGAGACAGTAGGCACTGGATGAGAACATAAAACATGCTATTAGTAGCAAGCTGAATGGCAAATACAACTTCTAAAAAAATTCTAAACAATAAAAAGAGCTTAAAAGCCATATACTTTCTTTGCAAGGTGCATAATGCAGCAGTTATTCCTTTAGATGAACAAAATGCTAATGAAATCCTAAAAAAGAAAAAAAAGAGTCTGTCAATGTCAAATTTCAAGATGTACTAAATTTGCTAAACCGTCATCTACATCTTCTCTTTCTGTAACACCCACAGTGTGCCAGTACTATGCAAGTAAAACTTAATTCTTGATACAGTTGTTTATAACCTATATAGACACAACAAGAAGCAGCAGTAATGAAAGTCAATGCAGCTGGAAGATAGAGCAGAGCAGGGATATTGCATTTGTACAAGGTAAAGAAGGGTTACTTGTGCTTCCTTTCTCTATTTTCCAAGTCATTTTGCTTCTTAAAGTAAGCCTTAGTTAAGATGCAACTGAAAAAACAGGTTTTAAATATCCCCTTGGATTCTTGTTCACAAAGAAGGGATTTGAATGAGAATGGAATCAAGACCTGAAAGACAAGGATGGAAGTGAAGAGAAAGAAAAAGGAATTAATAGTCACATAGTTGGTACAGCCAAAATCAGAGACAAAATAGGGCAGCTCCTAGTAACACTTAGAAAGGTTGAAGAGAGGCAAGAGATGGGGATCTGGACATTCAAATAACAAAAACATGACAAACAAACCACCAAAGCCAAGACAACATTTTCAAAACAGAAGTGGAAACAAGGAGGACACTACTGGAGCTGCAATGAGTGAAATGCAGTAGGAAATGGTATCAAGCTGAGGGTGACAGAAGAGGTATGAAAGTTACATTCCACAGTTTTGCTTACTCAAGACAGGAAGGTGAAACCAGTGGCCCTCAAGAAACTGCAGAAGTACAAGAGCCTAGGGGAAAGGGATGGACAGGTTTTGCCATGTTTACATTTTATTAGCAGAGTGCCATGTGAAAAAATCTGTGGTAAGGAGGAAAAGATTTATTAAACCCTTACGCAGACCTAATATATAAAGTCCCCAAATGAGATGAGGTGGTCACCCAGCGATGAGTTACCAAGTTAGACAAGGAGAGGCTTGATGTAAGTTCTCGTTCCCCACACCATAAATAAAACAGCACAGCACATAAGGCACTAGAAGACAGCATAAGCGACGGCAAAACCCATGCCCAAACTTCAGTTGGAAAAAGAAAAAAAAAAAAAAAAAAAGAGAGAGAGGAAAAAAACAACATTCCGAAGCCTGAAGGAGAAAAGCATTTCCCATGTGAGTGATTAATTACTCTGATGTCTTCAGAAATAGCAAGGTACAAGTGTAAAAAGCTCTCTTACAAATGTGGCTGGGTAAAAACTGTTGTTACCAAGTCTATAGCACAATTTTGAGGGAGTAAAAGAGACCAAAGAGGAGACAGACAAACAGAGAATTAGCAATAATGTCAAGGATAAGAGAGCAGACACTATTTTCAAGCAGCACAGAAGCAAAAGGGAGAAAGAAAGTTCAATTGCAGCTGCTAAGGAAGCTGGAAAGAAAAGGGTAATGTTGTCAACTCTCCAATTTGTCATACCCACAAAATTCTGATGATAAATGAAACTCTTGACTTCTCTGTATCTATACAGAAAAGGGCAGAAAGCACTTCTAGTGGTACAGACTGATTCAATGCTTCCTTAAAGAGAAATAATAACTCTCTCTAAGATGAGGAGCATAAAAACTTGCACAGAACTTGCTTATTGTTTTCTAATTCTCTCCTAATAAGGGCTACTATGCCATTTTACTGTGAACAATACTCTGCATAATTACTGCATAATTGTATTTAATATTTTCTGAATACGTTCTGAAAAGAGATGAAAGAAAGAAAAACAATACAGAAATCTGACCATCACTGTTGTACCACCTTATTTCAATATTTCACTTAGGTAAGATTTTATCCTCAAACATTCATCTGGAAGATGAAGAAGCCATTCTAGTTCTCAATATCTGCTGATTTCTCTAATCACATTGCCTCTTCCACCCTGCAGTTTTCCTTTTCCAATTTTCTTCTCTGTTCCTTTTCTTTTTTTCTTGGATCCTCTCTCGTTCAGAGCCTCAACACCCTTCCTTTATTTCTCATTCCTCCTCCGCAGTTTCTTTGCTTTCATTCTGCCACTGCCCTCTTTTCCAGCTATCTGTACGCTGTAAGAAATATTTAAGTAGAAGATCTCACTTTGAAAACTCCTCTCCCCGGCCGTCTCCATGGGCTGGGGCGGCCGCTGGCGCTGGCAGGCGCACGTTGCTAAGCAGCACTTTACACCCTGTTCAAGGGACCAGGACTCGGCTCTGCTCCACACTGCTGATGCAATGCCCTGGTTTGCAGAGAACAAGAGTCTGTATACCTCAGTCACAGGAAGATCAAAGTCCTCTTCGTTTTGGGAGGTGTGTAGGAGGACAGAGACAAGAGTATATTGTCTTTTTTAAAATAAAAATGTAAATAAGTTTTCGTAACATGCTCCCTCTATGGTATTCCCACCTCTAGAAGACAAGCAATATTTTGCAGGTAAAGAACTTTGAGAGATGTTTTTCTGGCCGAGGTCACAGAGCAGTATCTTTAAAACCAAAACCAACCACCATTCATAACCAGCTCACCAAATCAGGCAGCTTCCCTACTGCTTTCTAATTGCATGTGACTTAGGTCCACGTGAGCCCACAGCATGGGGAGGTCCTGTATATTTGGGACACTGGGAACAGTGCTGATAGAGTCTCTGGGGAAACCTTTCAGTGCAAAGCAAGATAACCACAGCCAGCCTAAGTCTGGTCAAAATTGCTGCGCATACACAGTTAAAGAGCGAGGCACAGTTCTGCTGCAGGATCTGCTTTGTGGTATCATTAGGTGGGACCACCTAATGATACCACAATATGATACTAGGGACCACCTAGTGCAATTTCTAGGTCCTCTTTGAGTTCTACTCAAATCTGAAGAGAAACTAGCTACCTGGATATTAAGACGTATATAGTACAAGAGCCATACTCCAGATCAGATCCCATACCTGGTTTGAACCCGACTCTAGATGGCCTGTCTTACTGAAAAACAATACCAGGTGCTGATCCCATCCAGGACAGCAGGCCAGCACTTTGGAAAAGAGATAGGAGGATGGACATAGAGATTGGCAGGGTCTTCTCACTGAACAGCACATACTACTCCCTCACTTTGTTTTCCTGACTTAGAGCATATTCACTGCCTCAGATGTAATTTTTTTCCTTTGGATTCAGATGGGTGAGATGGGGACGTTCAAGTCCTGAGGTGGAGAAGCAGAAACTACTGGACTGGGGAATGATCACAGCAGTCAGGCTGTACACTTCAGGATTTAAGCAGCTCAGCCCCTCAGACTAGATGACAACTGCGGATGGAGCTCACACCTTCATTCTGGCACCCTCTGCATAGCAAGTTACCAAAAGACAAATCACGGAGCACCACTGCACTTTGTTCTCTAATGCATAAATAAAAGCCAGGGCAAGTACCTTATGCCAAGATCTCTTTCAACTCCAAAACAACAGTAAAAGACCAGAGAAACCAGAAATGAAAGCCTGACGACCATGTTTCTGTATCGCCCTGAGACTAGCTTACCCGTCAGCTCATGGCAGACCACAGACATGGAGCTTGGCCTGGAAATGGTGAGGAGAGAGAGCTCAAGGGTCAGGGTTAAAGGAAAGGTAAGGGAAGGCGTTATCATAGTGGGGGGCTGCTACAGGCCACCGACCACGAAGACCAAACAAATGAGACCCTCTACAAACAGATAGGAGTGGCTTCACATTCACAAGCTCTAGTCCTCATGTTTGACTTTTGCACACAGTAGTCAACAAGATATGGGATTTATCTATCGCATAAGGAAGATCATCAAATAGGATTTGCACATTTGTTCTGTGTATTAGACAAAGGAGTGTAAAGAGGAAAATATGCTTAATACACATGCATTATATATTATCACATTAATATTTAATACATATGTATGTAAACAGGTAGATGCAATGAATACAGAAGTTGCTTGAATGACATCCAAATTTTTCATACTCTGCATCTAAGAGCAGTCTTGCAACGCTCTGCTGATCAACATGTACCACTCAGCACACAACAGAAACAAGCTAGGCAACATACATGACTGAAATAGAGGCTGAACTGCACACTGATGGTAATAGAACTGCTCTTAGATTTGCAGTTATGAAAGTTAAAAATATTATTTAACTATTTTCTCACTTCAGTTCTCAAGTATACTTTGCAGAACATGGGTATCTAGCAATACTGGCAGAGCTCTCCTCTCTACTCTTAGAAGCAGAGACTCCAGTGAAAGCATCTTCACATTCCACATTTTCTGGACATTCTGATCCCTAATTACTGAGTTAATGAAGTAGATTTTAACGCTTATCAGAAGACTGCTTCTGAAACATTTAATCCACTCAACATTTTGGGCTGTTTCTCTCCGATATTTGGGGGGGCGGATGTGTAACATTTTTCGATACAGGAAGCTGATACAATGCCACACCCATCCTTTAATTTCAAGTGTTTCCACTCCATCATTTTCAAAATATGCAATTGTGCAATAAAATGGTCCTCACAATGTTCTCATCATCCTCCAATGAACATACACCTTAAATAAATGATCCAGGTGTGTAGTAACTAAACATTTCACACTATCTTGAAATAAAGCTACATTCAAATTTGTGCAAGTTTGTAAATGCATTCATGACTATGCCTTTTATTTACTTTTTTATATATGTAATACGTATATAGAACAAACAGAATACAAATTAGTTTTCACATAGTGTTTCTTCCCAGTGTAGCAAGTATCAGTCTCCTCATTTGACAGATTAGGAGAGCTGTTAGGTGTAGAGAAATGAGTAATTGTTCCCTGAACCAGCAGAACCAAGAAGAACTAACTGCACAGAAACCTGAGGTCTCCTCAGATACTGGCAGCTGTCTAGCTGCTGGGCAGGACCACCACCTTGGGCACCAATGGTTCTTCCTAATGCACTATTGACACTACCGTATTCGCAGCCTGCTACCCTAGTGGCATCACCAATTAGTGATGATTGTAACTTCTCCTGACATCAGTTGCATTAATGAATCCAATTAACACGACAGAAACATTCGCATGATCAGCTCACTACAGACAGTAAACAACTTGTTCTTTGGAGACGCCTGTTTCAGCCACTTTGTGTGTTCCACCTTTTAGATACTTTCTCAGAAATTTTCGTCAGAGTCACATACTCTATTAGCTCATTTTTGCCTATGCAGCAATTGGGAAGAGAGACTCTGGAAGTGATAAGGAAGAAGACAGGCTAAATACAAATCAGCACTATAATACTGCTGTTAAAATGTAAATGTCACTCTGCAAAAGACAAACTAGGAGGGATCTGTAGAAAGCAGCAGGAATCACAAGAGTTTCTGAAAGTACAATTTATTAACAAGGACTACAGGAAATAAGCTTCTTTTCAGCCCAAAAGGACAAAGTCTGAGATGACCCATGGTAACGGCACCCATACAGAAAGTGTTACCAAAAAAGCAAAGTTAGCAATTGCCCTCCACATCTGCTAGGAAAGAAGAAAAAGAATTAAGATAAAACTCCAGAAAATAAGATTAATTTCAGGAAAACTATGAACTGTACGGACATAATAGAGCAAGGACTCTAAGAAAACTGAATTTTAAGAACAGATCAGGCAAATACATATTCAGCATGATTTAGGTAAACATAGTCCTACTGCAGTGCAAGATGGGCTAAAATGATCTAAAGTTGGTTTTTCAGTCTTTAGCTCTCCCATGTGCTACACTTAGACAAATGTATGCATTAGCTGTATTTCTATAAAAAGACACACGAAACAATGAAAATAATTATATCGATTTGTCATTTAATTTTTATGAGTTTCTTCATAAATATTTATGTACTTCCACTCAGGGTAGACAAAATGACCCTTCTCTACACCTAGATATTATTCCATATATCCTTCTCAGTGTGTGCTGAATACAGCTTCCTATCACAGACCTGCATTGGACACACATTTGGTCACTCACGCCAGAGAGCTGAAACAGTCTCACTCACAATGCCAACTACATCACTTCCCTGTGTGCCACTTACCACAGACATTTGTGTCTTATCTAGATTACTCCTACAAGCCAACTAAATCAAGCACAAGCCTTTGGCCCCTTTTTCTTTTGTCAGAAGTAACATAAAGATACGGGAAAAACATTAAGCCCCGTTTCCATAGAATTTCCCTTACCCAGCACACCCATCATGTTCCAACTCTCCCGCCCTGGTTTTTTTCCCCTCTCACTACAGTTCTGAGCCCGTCCAGCAGTGCATTAGGAAAGGACTCCACCCCAGGTATGGGGCTTACTCACTCTCATCACTACCTATGGGAACACCCAAATATGAAGAGCAGTATATACCTTTAGATAGATAGGTTCTTACCAACAATGAGGAAGCTTGGGGTTAGGCAGGTGTTGTCTTTGGGTTCTACATATCACTATATTAATTGACACAATAAAAATTAACACTTAATGCCTAGTTGGATGAACATGACATTCAGAATCTAATCAGATTCACTACTTTTTCCATGCATTTTATAATGAATATTGTTGCTGATATATTGCCACCAGCCGTCCCTGCTTGTCAGAGACCTAATCAACATTCAGAGTAAACTAAATTTAAATGTCCAACAACTATAGAATTTTATTATACAGGAATTGTTCTATGAAAAAAAAAAAAACAAAAATCATCATTTATGTATAGTCTGAAGTATACACCTTACATAAGATATTATAAAGGCAAAACTAAAAAGCATGTTCACTTCACAGATAACATCAGAAAAATGCTTGTGAGATTATGGATACACTTATAACTAGGCCAGAAATCTGGTATTAAATGTCTATCTTACGGAAAATTTACCTACACAAGTAAATGAGCAGGGAAAGGGTCCCTCAAAAAAGAATAAGTAGCAATAAATCAAACAGAATTTTTTCCCATTAAACTGTTACATAGATATTTCAAGTATTAAATTCTTAAGAAACGGGGTTTTTTAATACAAAATTTTATCTTTTTTGTTTAAAAGAAAACACTTCTGTGGGTTCTCTCACCGACAGATTATAGGTCACTGTGTTCTCCAGCCTCAAGGTTTTTACAGAAGTTTGTCAATCACTTGGTGAGTGACAACAAAAACACTTACAGACAACAGTCATACATGGGCCAGCTAACTCTGTTAAATCTGGATCCATGTTATCAGCTGGAGAGTTCTTTAACATCAACCACCCAACTGAAACAAAAGGTACATTTTGTAATAGAAATAAAATATCTTACTATGAAAGAAAAAACTATCTCATACAGATGTAGGGGGAAGTCTAAAGGGAACGCAGAAGGACCTTTATATAGAGTTGCATTGCTAAAATATTAATAAAGGTTTTTTCTAACTCAGAATTATCATTGTTCTTCTTAATCAAACTGAAAAAAAAAACCAAAACAGTAACATACAGATAATAGCTATTTGATTCTTGCTTTTTTCAAAAGTTGTAGAGGACTATCACCAGCAGTCCCAGCCCAACACCTGAAAGCAGCCGCAGAAAGCAGCCTCCATGTTTTGACACAACTGGGAAGCAAACACTTGAAAAAGCAGAACAAAGTGAGTAGTTAATGGAAACTGCACCACCAACTGCACAATGCCATGGCGCAAAAGGCAGTGCAATGTTTTGCTGTGGACAGAAAAGCCACTGGATTAAAAAAAACCCTCTGGCCCTTCGGCAGGCGAGGTGTCACAACATGAGATCCCTTTTCTTTCTGAAGTAAACCCAGTCACCGCGAGGCCTGGACCACAACTTTACACTATGAGACACGCAGTCAAAGGAATACGCTGGTGTTGCAGAGCTGACTAAAAAGCGTGGTTAATGCCAACTACCACCTCCGTAGAGCCTGGTAAATAAAAAAAGTCATGACTAACTAGCAGAGTATTCAGCAAATAGTGCTTTCATTGCCTACAGAATTATCACCAACACAGGGAAAACGTTTCCTTGAGCTTTTAAACTAACAGGAAAAGTTACATGTTAATAGTATTCTTTTTTTCTCCAGTTCCTAGTCAAAAAAAAGTCACGGACAGATCTTAATTATATAAATTTAAGATTTACTAGGTACATGAGATCAGGAGCATAGATCTTCTGCTCAAGAAATTCAATTTGTACATGTCTTCCTTTATATGTAAATAAAGATTTTAAAAAAGACAGACAAAACACAGACTGTAAAACAAACAGAGATTCTGAAGAGAAGAGATAAACTGCTGACTTGGATTTAGCAAATTATTATTTTTTTAATGAAAGACTACAGAAAAGTTTTCATACAATGAACAAAAATTAATCGAATCATTTTGAAAGGGCAAAAGTAAAAGTAAACTGGGGCAGGGGGCGGACCAGTAGTCCATCAGATCTCACAATAAAAGAGTATAGCCTTTCTTTGCTGTCTAGCTGCAGGGTTGCCTCAAGTGACTGAGACTCTGTGTCTTGGAAGAAAAAGCTCTCTGCTGGTTGGAGAGCCTATCGCAGTGTCATTGCGTATTTCTGGATGTCGTAAATGCTGGTAAAGATGTATAGCTTGTTGTCCTTGGCGTGTAGTCTCAGAGGCCAATCCAATTTTTCTTTTTAAAAGTGCATTTAGAAAAACAATTTTTAAAATAGCAGAGATACTTATTGCCGAGTTACTCTACATTTTTCATTAAGACTTTAAAAAGGTATATGACTAAATTCAGACTTCTTGTAATATTTTTAATTGGCTGTGAAACACATCTTTTTCCTCAGGATATATGACATGTTTTTAAATGTCAATCCAAAGCGTAACTCAATTCAAAAATAGCTCAGCTAAATGAGTCCTGTATTGTCAGTTTTAACAAGACTCAAAACAAATCCAATCTCCATGAACTCATCAATACGAAATAAATGTTTGAACTCACTTCATTTTCCTCATATCTATGCCTGAGGAATTCACACCTACCTTTGATTATTAGATCCAAGACAATACTGCCATAAACTTCAGATTAGTCATAGGATACTGGAATAGCTCAGGTTGGGACCTCAAGACATGATCTGGTCCAATCTTCTGTGGGAAAAGGCGCCTAGGTGTGATTAACTAGTGCTTTGTCCAATTGCACTTTTATAACCTCTGAGGCTAGTTTTTCTCAGTTTCTCAATTCTTCTGCTATGTACTGCAGAGGAGGTAAACAGAAATCTTGAGCCTTGTTTGTAAAGAAAGACCTTAAAGACTTCAGGAAACCTTAAAATACAGTAATTGTAAGTACATGAAGACATGCAACACGCAACAGCCAACACTTCTCTAGATACTTCCTTTAGCTGTCAAAAAAAAAAAAAAAGGGGTTTTAAAAGTCTCATGATGCTTAATCTCTAACACACTTCTCTCTCCTGAAAAAGAAATGTAACACTACATAAAAATGAACCATGAGCCTCTCTTACAGCTTGTTCCTGATATATTCCTGATATCAATGCAAATCTTACAAAGTTACTGCCACATTGGAATTGCAGTCCCATGGAAGTAAATTCCTAAACCTTAGGGTTTCAGGCTCACCTACAAACTGCGAATCAATGCTATCCAAAACTACTGCCAAACAATGTACAACAGCGTGAGTCATATCAGGTGAGTTACATAAAACATCAAGCCATACAAAGATACTCACTGTAAGATACACTCTTAAGATGGAGGTTATTAGAAACATTCAGTTGAAATATACACCCACATTGTGTACTTGCTTTCCTTACAACATCTTTAATTATAAGGATATTGTAGATATATTATCACAAATCAACAAATCTGTTTCCACAGCATGTTACTAAGCAACAGTAACCAAGACCTTGTGTAAATGAGATTAAAATTCCAAGGTAACAATACTCAAATACAACCTCACATTTAATAGTCAAAGAGAATTGAGTATGTTCACGTTAAAGGAAAGAAAAGTCTGGTTAGTTTTGTGGTTGTTGAAATAATTTAGATATATAGAAAACATAAAATTGCATATATCAGTTGTAGGCATTTCCACTGTACGATGAATCAAGCAACAACTTAACGATCCCGGGATATTTTTCAGATAAAATAACTAGAATCTTCTTCAAATTGGTTTCATTATTCATTATATGCATTTAACTCTTCCACTTAATGGTACTGAAACTATACAAAAATCAATATTACTTTAAATAATGTGATATTATTAAAACTTAAGAAAAAACATCACACTCATATAGACAGTGTGAAAGATGAATACTGTAATATGGTGTTCTTGGGGTTTTTTTGCTGCATCTACAATAAAAAAAAAGGTTTTTTTCTGGTGGTAGATACACTTCAGCATAAGCACCTTTCTAATAACTGGCTGCACTTGGTATGCATGTCCCTATCATTCCAGCGCTCAGACATCCAGTGAGCTTATCAAGTAACATGAGGATACCAGTTTAGAGTAGACCAGAACACGCTAAGCAAAAAAAGGTTGTCATGAACATGTAAAACCTTTTTGCTACTGTCAGTGCTGCCTTCCCACAGAGTTGCAAAGTTCAAGTTACCTGACCTCATCTTGAATGTGTCTAAATATTTTAAAAGGCAACACAATTTTAAGGGAGGAAGACTGATTTTACTACTTCTGTCCCGGAAGTCTCTACAATGAGAGCAGAAATCATACGCAATGGAGACAGAACCTTCCTGGAGGCAATTTGATCCTTGTTCAGTTTCCAAGAGCTTGGGACCACCACAAGCCCTTTCTGCTCCAAGCACATGTTCCACTTCTTTGACATTGTCTCCTTTTACACATACACGCATCTTTGCAAACAGTCTTTCTTTCTTTAAACCTACAACAACAAAAACAAACGAAAAAAAAACCACCAAACAAAAACACACACTACACCACACACTGCTTATACACAACACCTGCTGGGGAGAAGATGAGAGAAAAAAACCACGACAGACATTAATCATGATGCTTAATGTACTCCTGTCAAGCTCTCCATTACCACAGCAAGGAGAATCATTTAATAACCTGTGTGGACGGAGCAGAAAGGGAAACTTGGCAGCTTTATTCACCAATGATTTTTAAGTTCTTCTGCCAGTTTAAAACATTTAAAGAACATATCGTATGTGCAGAGTCCTTTCCATTCTGAACTCTCCTGCAATGACAACTTGGTCCATACCCCAGCCTTCCTGGAATGTCACATTTCTGTACCTCCCGGCTCCTTCTTCACGCAGAGGTCTACTTTAATACACTGCTGCTTTGTGCCAGTGGTACTGCACAGTAAGTACTTCCCTCCCCACTGCTTTACATATTTCTTGTCTTATAAAAATGGTTACAAGTGTTAATATTTTATGTCAGTCAAAATCTAAATTAACCACATTCTCCACTATCCTAATATGTACATCTTCTTGTGGCCAATAAAAGCTGCTCTGTTTATAGCAAGAGTGAAATCAAAACATGACAAGATATTCCAGTGAGCACATGTCTCACTGGGAAAAGGGTAACAATTTGAACACTCAAGAAAGTACAAAGCACCATATTTCTTAATTATTTCCATTGAGAAAACAGAACAGAGTAGGTAGTGGCCTACTTCAATTATTTTTTTCAAACACTTTTCAGAAACACCATCTATGCTACTGTTTTCCTGTGATGGGAGAAGCTTAGGAGATAGGAACAAGAGCTCTAAGTTGACTATTTGCAACCATATCTAGAAAGCACCTTTAAAAGATTCTCTTCAAAGCAGTGTCTGAAAAAAAAAAAAAAAAAAT